>JANGZZ010000274.1:0-35682 GCA_026225955.1 Clarireedia paspali | reverse complement strand
TCTTTAAAATATTTAACTTTATTTAAAAGATTATAATAAAAAGATTGAAAATATTCTTATTAATTAAAGAATATAATAATAAAAGAAGTTAAATCTTTTATTATATTTATTTAAATCTGTTTATTAATAATTAACTTTAAATTTATATTTTTTTAATTATTTATTTTATATATTTTATAATCTTTAAAAGAATATAACTATTTAAAAATTAGATTCTTTTAAATTATAAATAATATTAATTATATTAATATTATTATAATATATTAAAATAAAAGAAATTTTATTTTACTTAGTAATTAAAAAAATTAAACAAATCTTTATTATAATTATATTATTAATTTTATAATTATCTAAACTTTATAAAATATTTTTAAAAGATTAAATTTATATATTTAAAATAATAAAGATTATTTTTAAAAATAAATAATTAATATAACTTTTAATTATTATTAAAAAGTTTAAATTTCTTTAAAAACTTTAAATAAATTATTTAAAGAAGATTATTAATTTATATATAATTTTTAAAACTACTTTCTATATACTTTATAATCGAAATAATTAATATAAATTAAATATTATTTTGATTTATAAGATTAATTAACTATTTAAAAATTAATAAACTAACTAAGAAAATAAATAAATTATTTTCTTATTATTTAAATAATTATATTCTATCTTTTAATTCTAATTAATTATTATAACTTTTCTATTCAAGATTAATATTAAACTTTTAATTTTTAATAAATATTAAGAATTCTTAATTATATTCTTTAAATCTAAATTAAATACTTTATTACTTTATTAACTTTATAATTATAAGATTATTTTAAAAGAAAATATAAAGAGTAAGCTTTATTATAGTTTATTATATAAGATATTAATTAAAGAGCTTAAAACTATTAAAGAATATTTTATTAAAAATCTAATAAAAAGATTTATTAAATTAAATTAAACTTTATTTATTATTTTAATTCTTTTTATTAAAAAGTTAAATAAATTATTATATTTCTATATCAACTTTTAAATATTTAATTTATTAACTTATAAAGATTATTATTTATTATTATTTATTAATAAAACTTTTATTTATATCTTTTATATAAAAATCTTTATTAAACTAAATATTAAATAAATATTTTATTATATTAAAATAGATTTTATTTTAAAAAAGTATATTATATTTTATATATATTATAGTTTTATAAATATAAAGTTATATTTTTTAAATTTACTAATATTATATAAATAATATTCTTTTTAATTATTTAAATATTTTTTATATTATATATTTTAATAATATTTTAATTTACTTTAAAAATATATTTAAATATAAAGTTTATATTAAATTAATTCTATAATATTTCTAAGATATTAAATTATAAATTAATTTTAAAAAATATAAATTTGATATTATTTATATTAAATATTTAAAATTTATTATTTTAATTAATAATATAAAAGTAGATTTTAAAAAAGTTATTATAATATAATAATAAGTTTATTTTTTAATAATAAAAGATATATAATTTTTTCTTAGATTTTATAATTTTTATAAATCTTTTATTTATAATTTTAATATTATAATTAAGTTATTTATTAATTTAATTAAAGTTAATACTTTATTTTATTTTAATAAAAATTATTAATTAACTTTCAATATATTTAAATATATATTAATAAATATATTACTTTTTTAATATTATAATTATTTACTTCTTTATATACTAGAAATAAATATATTAGATAATATTATAATAAATATACTTTTATAAAAATATAATAATAATTAACTTTTTATAATATTCTTTTTAAAGATAATATAATTAATTAAATTAAATTATAAAGTATATAATAAAGAAATACTTATAATTATTAAATTATTTAATAATTAATAAATTGAATTTATATTAACTTTATATTAATTCTATATTTATATAGATTATAAAATATTAGAATATTTTATAATTATTAAATCTTTGAATATATAATAAATTTAATAAATAGAACTTTTTATAAATTATAATTTCTTAATTATATATTATTTAGAAAAAAATAATCTTTTTATAAATATACTAATTTATAAAGTTGATAAACTATTATTATAAAATAAATAAAAGAAGCAAAATAAATTATAATAACTTTTATATAAAAATTAGATTAATTTAAAAATCTTTAATAAACTATTAATTAATATTATTATATTTAATATTTTTAATTCTTTTTTATCTTTAACTCTTTTTAATAATTATCTTTTTAAAGTTAATTATAATTTAAAGAGTTTATAAAGTTTAAAAGTTTAAATTATTTATAATAATCTTTATTTAACTTTTAAAAATAATCTTTTTATATATAATAATTATTTTATTATTCTTAATATTTAAAACCTTTATATATTATTTATATATAAAGTATATAATTTTATATTAACTATATATTTTAATATTAAGAAAACTACTTTCTTATTTATTAAATTATACTATTAATATAAATTAATTACTTTAGTATATATATATATTTATAATTATTATATTTATTATAGAAACTTAATCTTTTATAATAAAATATTAAAATTATTTTACTTTTTATTAATCTTTATATATATATAAAAATATATTATAATAGATTATTATAATTTTAATAAAAATAAATATAATTTTAATAATATTTTAATTATTATTAATTATTTTAATAAATAAACAATTATTATTTAATATTATAAGATAATTAATATTTGAGATTAAATTTAATTATATCTTTAATATATTTATTAATATTATAATTTTTTTATAATAATATTCTTTAATTATAATTTATAGTTTATATTTATTTTTTAAAAAAAGTTTAATAATATTCTAAGAATTTAGATTAAACTTTCAATTATTAATTATTTATAAATAGATAGTTAATTTAAAATTTATAATTAGTATTTATAAAAAAGACTTTAACTTTTTATTAATTATTATTAAAATAATTAGTTTAAGTTTCTATTAATAATATATTATATTTAATTGATTTTATTTTATATATCTTTAAATAATATAAGTTTATTTAAAATATTATATAATTAAAAATTATAATATATATAAACTTGAAAATATAACGATTTTAATAAATATATTATAATAATAATTATATATTAAATTATATAACTTAGTATATATATATTAACTATATATAACTTTTTATTATATATAAACTCTTTTAATCTTAAACTCTTTTTAATTTTATAATTATAAATTCTAAGATTATTTAATACTTTTATTAATAGTTTTATTATATTATTTATAATTTAATTTACTTCTTTTAATTATATTAATAGCTTTTTAAATAATATTAATAATATAATCTCTCTTTACTTTCGAATTATTATTAAAATTTTCTAAATAATAAAAAAAAATCTATTCTAACTTTATTAATATATAGTATTTACTCTCTTTATTTATAAACTTATTTAAGTCTTTAAAAACTTAATTTAATAATATTTATATATTAAATATCTTTTTAAAAGTATTTATACACTTTATTCTTTAATATTTTTAATTAAATCTTTATATAATAAAAAGGCTTTCTAGTTTTTTTTCTTAAAACCTAATTTAATATTTAAGAACTTATTAAATCTAATTAAATATTATTCTAAATAAAAGATAAATTATCTTTAAAGTATAATAAAAATAAACCTTCTATATTTATTTATTTATATTAATTAAAATTTATTTATCTTATTTAAAATATTATTATTTATTTATAAAGAGAGTAATATTAAAAAAATAAAGATATTTAAAAAGTTTCTTTTATTATTAATTTATTAATAATAACTTTTTTCATCTCTTTTAATTTAATAGTTAATATATTACTAAAGTAAATATAATAAATCTAAACTTAGTTTATAATATTTATAAATAAAATAGAATAGTAATTATTATTATAACTTAAAATCGAATATAATATAATAATAATTTATAATATATTCTAAATCTTAGTTTTATAATAATAATTATAAGTTATTTATTAAACTTAAATTCTAGTTCTAATAATTTATATATTAATTAAGATTCTTTTTTTAAAATCTAAGTTTTTTAATAATTAGAAAACTTTTATTTATATATAAAAGAAAATAATTAAAAGTTAGATATATTAATATATTAATAGCTTTATAAATAATAACTTTAAATATTAATATATTATTAACTAAGTTGAAAACTTAATATTATAATTTATTAAAAGATATTATATATATAATATATATATTTTTAATTTATTAATTAAAAATATTATTTACTTTCTAATAAATTTAATTAAATAATAAAAAATATAAAATATTTATTATTATTTAATTTAAAAGAATAATATTAAATTTAAATTATTTTATTAATAGTTTAAATTATTAATTAATTTAATTAATAAAGATAATAATAATAACTATTTTAAAAATAATATTAAAAAGTAAATCAACTTTATTTATAAATTTAATTAAGATTATTATATATACTTTTTTATAAACTATTTTATAAATAGAAATTATAAAGAAGATATTATAATTCTTTATACTATTAATAATAATAATATAAATATTATAATTATAAAGAAGATTTATAAATTATTTATAAAAGTTATAATAATTATAATTAATTATTATAATTATATTATATCTTATATTTAAAATTAATAATTTATTATAAACTTTATTATTATTTTTATTACTAATACTTTATAAAGTATATTTAAAAACTAATTATAATTACTTATAAATATACTTTAATATTTCTTCTTTATATTTTAATAAATTACTTTATTTATTTAAATAGATAAATACTTAAAAAGCTCTCTTTCCTTTATATATTATATTTAAACTTTCTATTATATAGTAAATAAAATTAAAGAATATAAAGATATATTAAAAGAGTTTAAAAAAGAAGATATATTATTAGAAGTAAAAATAAAAGTTATTATATATATATATTAACTAAAAGATAACTAAGTAAAAGATAATATTTAAATAAAGACTCTTTTTTAAATAAGTTAAAAGATATAAAGTATTTAGATTTAATAAAATTTATAAATAGAAATTATCTAATAATATTATATAAACTAATAAAAAATAATATTATTTATCAAACTAATATTTTTATTAACTTTAAAATTAATATATTTACTTTAATTAATATTTCCTTTTTATAATAACTTTATTATAATCTTAGACCTATAATTAAATACTTGAAAATATCTTTATAAATCAAAGGATATAATAGTATAAATAAATTATTAATTATTTATTATACTCTATTTAATTTTATAATTAATAATTATATTTAATTATTTACTTTCTTTTTAATAACTTATTTAAATAATTATATTATAATACTAGATTATAAAGAATTTATAAAGAATTATATATTAATTAATTATATTTAATAATACTTTATTTAATTAAAGGATCTACTTTTAATAATAACTTATATAAGAAATTATAATATTAGTATATTATAATATAAACTAGATAAAATTAATAAGATCTATTAAAAGGATATAATTTAATATAATTTAAAATTTATATTAGAAAATTAAGAATTAAAATTATATAAAGAGAAAATATACTTTATTAATAAAGTAATTATTATAATAAAGTATATTAACTTTCTATTCGAATATATATTTATTATATAAATTATATTTTCTAACTTTTATAATTATATAAAATTATTAATATTATTTTATAAAAGTTCTATTAAAAATATAATTAGTTATATAAAAAAGAAGTTAAAGTTAATTAAATTACTAGTTTTTATATTTAATAATATATTATTTTAATAACTTTCTAAACTCTTCTAAGTTCTATTATTATAAAGGAAACTAAATATTATTAAGATATATATAATTTTAATTATTATTATAATATATATTTATAAGAATAATAATAATAATAAACTTTTTATTATTATTTTATATAAAGTAAATAGTCTTATTAATTAATATAAGAAATAATAAACTTTTAAATAAAACTTTATTATTTTAATTATATAATTATTAACTTTAATAAATTATAATATTATATTATATTCTCTTATAAATATTAATTTTAAATTATTTATATTAACTAAATATATTATATATATTTATATATTCTTTAAAACTAAGTTAAATATTCTTCTACTTTATTATTTATATAATTATAAGATCTAATTAGAAAGTAATAATAAGAAAGCTTTTAAATATAATCTACTTTACAAGATATTATTAAAAAAGCTAGAAGTAGTTAAAGAATATATTATAAATAATTTAATAAAAAGTTTTATTAAACTAAGTTAAATATCTTTTATTATCTCTATTTTATTTATAAAGAAATTTAATAGTTCTTTATATTTATATATTAATTTCCATGCTTTAAATACTTTTATTTATAAGAATAAATACTTACTTTTATTAATTAATAAGATTTTAACTTGATTATTAAAAGCTAAAATATTTATTAAATTAAATATCTATTAAATATTCTATTATATTTAAATAGATTTAATATCTAAAAAGTATATTATATTCTAAACTTAATATAGTATTTATAAATATAAAGTTATATTTTTTAAACTTATTAATATTCTAATTATATATTAATATTATATAAATAATATTTTATTTGATTTTCGTAATATTTATTATATAATATATTTAGATAATATTTTGATTTACTTTAAAGATAAATTTAAATATATAGTTTATATTATTATAATATTTTAAAAACTTAAAGATATAAATTTATAAACTAATTTAAAGAAGTGTGAATTTAATATTAAATATATAAAGTATTTTAAATTTATTATTTTAATTAATAATATCGAAGTTAATCTCAAGAAAGTTTTTATAATTTAAAAATAAAGATATTTAATTATTATTAAAAATATTTAATTCTTTTTAAGTTTTTATAATTTCTATTAATAATTTATTTATAACTTTAATATTGTTATAAAATCTCTAATTAATTTAATGAAAGTAATTATATCTTTTAATTTCGATATTAATTATTAATTATTATTTAATATTTTAAAAGAGATATTAACCTTTACTTTATTTTTAAAATATTATAATTATAATCTTCTTTATATATTAGAAACTAATATATTTGATAATATTATTATAAATATATTTTTATAGAAATATAATAATAATTAGTTTTTAGTAGTTTATTTTTTAAAAATAATATAGTTTATTAAATTTAATTATAAAGTTTATAATAAAGAAATATTTATAATTATAAAGTTATTTATAAACTAGTATACTAAGTTTATAAATACTTTATATTAAATATAAGTTTATATAGATTATAAATCTTTTAATATTTATTAAACTTAATAAATTAAATTTTTAATTAATTACTATTTTCTTATTATATATTATCTAGATAAAAAGAATTTTATTATTAATACTTTAACTTATAAAATTAATAAATTGAATCTATAAAATAAATCTAAGAAGTAATAATATATATAATAATTATTTAAAAATATATAACTTGATTCTTAGATTTTAACTTTCTAATTAAAGTTTAACTTTAAAAAAATATTATTTGAGATTAATATAATATTGATATTAATAAGTTTTATTAGTTTAATTTTATATATATTATAAACTAATTAAGAATATAATTCCCTTTATACTTTAAAAGTTAATATAAAAGTAAATAGTTTAATTATTAAATTAGAAATCAAAGAAAGTTTATTATTATATAATAATTATTTTATTATTCTTAATATTAAGAACTTAAAAACTCTTTTTATTTATAAAGTATATAATTTAGTAACTATAATATATTTAAATATTAAGAAAATTTAATTATTTCTTATAGATTATTATTAATATATAATATAGATTAATATTATAATATATATTTATAACTATTATATATATTATTATAACTTAGTTTTTAAAGATAAAATACTTAATTTATTTTATTTATTACTAATTCTAATATATATATAAGAATATATTATTATAGATTATTATAGTTTTAATAAAAATAAATATAAATATAATAATATATTAATTATTATTAATTAGTTAAATAAATAAATAATTATAATTTTATATTATAAAACTATTATTTTTTAAAAATAAATTAAACTTTATATTATATATATTTATTATTATTATAGTTTATTAATAATTATACTTTTTAATTATAAATTATAATTTATTTCCTTCTTTTAAATTAAATTTAATAATATTCTTAAAATTAAAGTAAAACTATTTATAATTAATTATTTTCAAACTAATAAATAAATAGAAATCTATAATTAATATTTATAAAAGTAGTTACAACTCTTTGTAAATTATTATTAAGATAATTAATTCGAATTCCTATTAATTATAAATTATATTTAATTAATATTATCTTATTTATCTTTTAATAATTTACTTCTTTTTAAAGTCTTATATAATTATACTTTTAAAACTATTTAAAATTAAAAGTAAAATAAATAACCTTTAATTAATAATCTTAATATTTAAAATATATATATATATATTTATTATAATTAAGAAGTATTAAAATATATCTAGTTAATACTTTTTATTATTTAAAGATATATAAAGAAAGAAACTAATTATAATAATATATTATAGGAATTCAATAAAGAATAAGATTATACTATTTTTAGAATCAACAATTAAAGAGCTAAGAGGGTTAAAAGGTCTTAAAAGCTTATATATATATAGTAATTATATAGATTATATATCTAAAGTATATATATACTAGATATACTTAAAAGTCTACTTTATTACTAAAAGTAAAAACTCTAAAATCAAGTGATAAAGTTAGTATAATATATATAAAGATTACTAATATAGTGAGTTTAATATATATAAATCGTTATACTACTTCTTCCTCTAAAAAAGCTTGTTTTTGAATATCTTAAGTCTATTAATTATAAGTAATAAGAATAGTTAACAAGTATAAGAATTTTAATTAGATATAATAAAATCAAATAAATATAATAGATAAGTTGAAACTATTATATATCTACTTATAGCTATATATTTAATTATTTAAAAAATTATCACCTTTATACTAAAGCTATAGAATAATTATTTTTAAAATATTTATAATCGTCTTTCTCTACTTAATATAGTTATAATTATTTCAGAAAGAGTATTAAGAAACTAAATAGAAAGAGGTTTTCTAAATAGAATATATTAAGTAAATATAATATTATTTTAAAGTTGGATACTTTATATTATATTAAATTAATATTATAATTAAGCTATTATATATAGTATTCTAAAGATTAATATTATTTATAATAAATAAGAATCTTCTCTACTTTCTATTCCTTTTTATTAGTAATATTGATAAATAATAAAAGGTTGTTTATTTATTTAGAAAGTGGATTATTTAAAACCTTTTTTAATTTATTAGTAGAGAATATAGAGTATATCTTTATTATTTTAAATAATTTAAATTTAAAAGAGTAGTTAATCTTTATTAGAATCTTGAAATATCTATTTATTAGAAAATCGAGTTTCTTAAAAAGTTATTAAATAAGTAGATATCTTATATCTAATTAAATATAATTATCGATATTAAAGTTAATAAAGCGATATAATATATTTGTAATTTAGATTATATACTTTTAAACTTTCTCGATTACTTATTAAGTATATTCTAATACTTCTAAATTCTTTTAAATATATATATATATATTAGTAATATTAAGATTATCTATAAGTTATAATATATTAATTTTCTTTCAAGTCTATATATATCGTGGTTCTCGACTATATAGTATCTCGAATAAATTTATATTACTTAGAGATATATAAAGTAAAATTAACTAAATATAATTTATTATTAATAGGAACTTGGACTAATTGTTTTAATAATAATTAATAAAGAGTCAAAGTTTCTTCTATAAATATTAATTATAAATCTTAGTTTAATTATCTATTTATAGATAGTTAATAATTAAGAGCTTAATCTAAATTCCTAAAATACTATTAAACTCTTTTTAGAAAGTAAATATAAACTATAAACTATAATTAGAGAGTATTATTATAGATAAATTATAGTATTAAAAAATATATTGAAGGTATAACTAGACTTGTTCTTAAATATTAATTATCTTATAATATAAAATAGTAATTACTTATTTACTAAAACAATTAATAATAACTAAAATATTATTAAAATTATATTTATCTTTATTAAAGTTGTAATAATCTATTATAATATATTCTTATATATATATAGAGATTAATAAGAAGTAGAGTAATCTTAGTATTTTATTATAAAAGACTAAGTTTCTATAATAAATATAATAGTTATAAATATATATATATACTAAGATAACTAATCTATATTAATAGTATAATTTAGTAAGTAAGAGAGTAATCTTCTTAATACTAAAGTATATAGTCGATATAGAATTATATACTTTATAGATAAGTAGTATACAAAGATTTTAAATATTAGAAATAATAAAATAATTATTATATATAAGAAGATTATCTTCAAGAGTTAAATAAAGATTATTATAAATAGTTTAGACTTTTAAACTTTATAAGCTCTTTAAATTATAATTAGCTTTAAGAAGTTAATTAATAAAAAGAATTAGAAATAAAAGGAAATCAAAGATATTAAATATAGTAATATTAATTAATAGTTTATTAAGGATCTTTAGATCAATCTGACTATTATATAGAAGTTATTATAGTCTATTTTACTTCTTTTGTTTATTTTATAATAATAGTTTATCGACTTTATAAATTAATATATTTATAAAAGAGTTATCCTTTCTTAAATAATATATAATTAAAAAGTTGTAGTTTATAAGAAGTTTAGTTTATTAAGCTTATTATATATTCAAAGATTTAATAGTTATAAAGTATTCTAATACCTTATAATTTATATAGATATAGATCTAATATAAAGTTAATATAAGTTTAGTTCGCTAGTTATTAAATAATTTAATAATTACAAGTATTTCTTTATTATATACTTTGTAGTTCAATTTAGCTAGCTATATTATCTTTAAGAAGAATATTATAAAAAGCTAATTATTATTATAT
Source organism: Clarireedia paspali (assembly GCA_026225955.1). Classification (NCBI taxonomy): domain Eukaryota; kingdom Fungi; phylum Ascomycota; class Leotiomycetes; order Helotiales; family Rutstroemiaceae; genus Clarireedia; species Clarireedia paspali. Next base: position 24,627 of record JANGZZ010000274.1, on the reverse strand, counting down.
TTCTGCGAAAATACACTTATTATAATATTATCTAATATATCTATTTCTAGTATATAGAGAAGTAAGTAATTATAATATTAAAGAAATAGTATACTTATTAGTATATACTTAAGTATATTAAAAACTAATTAATAATCTTTATTAAAATGAAATAGAGTATTAGTTTTAGTTAAATTAATAAATAACTTAATTATAATATTAAAATTATAAATAAAATATTTATAAAAATTATAAAATCTAAGAAATAACTATATACCTTTTATTATTAAAGAATAAACTTATTATTATATTATAATAACTTTTTTAAAGTCTATTTCTATATTATTAATCGAGATAATAAATTCTAAATATTTAATATAAATAATATTAAATTTATATTTTTTAAAATTAATTTATAATCTAATATTTTAAAGATATTATAAAACTAGTTTAATATAAACTTTATATTTAAATATATCTTTAGAATAGATCAAGATATTATTAAGATATATAATATAGAAAATATCTAAATAATCAAAGAGAATATTATTTATATAATACTAGTATATTGTAAAATTATTAGTTAATTTAAAAAATATAACTTAATATTTATAAGCTTTATAATATATATAGAATATAATATATTTTTTTAAAATTAGGTTTATTTAAATATAATAGAATATTTATTTAATATCTAACTTAGTAAAGATTTTTATATAAGAGATATAAGTAAGAGTCTTATTAATAAGTAATAATAAATAATAATCTTTGTAAATAAATATATTAAATATCTAGAAATCGATATAAAAGTATAATAATCTATTTAGCTTTTTAATAAAAAGGATTAGAGTAGTGAATAGAGTTTAATTTAATTTAATAAATTTTTTTACTAGATTCTTAATAAAGTATTTCTTAATAGTCTTAAGTTCTTTAATCGATATCTTGTATAATAGATTATAATAAAGTTTACTTTTTATACTTTCTTTTAAAGTGATCTTATAATTATAAGGTCTATAAAATAATAAAATATTTAATTTAGACTTAGAGAATATAATTAAGAATTCTTAATATTTATTAAAAATCAAGAACTTAATATCGATTTTAAATAAAGAGATAATAATAGTTAATTAGGATTAAGAAATAGAATATAATTATTTAAGTAATAAAAAAGTAATTTATTTATTTTCTTAATTAGTTTATTACTTTTCAAGTAGTTAGTTGATTTTATAAATTAAGGTAATATTTAGTTTATATTATTTATCTCAATTACAGAGTATATAAAAAGTAGTTCTAGAGATTATATATAAATCGATAATCTTCTTTAAATAATTAGTTTAAAGCTTCTAAAGAAGCTTAAGCTTTCTAATAATAATTAGAAGTTATATTAACTATTTATTCTTGAAAGCAATCTCTATTATTTTAAATATACAAACTTGATCTTTTAGAAATATTTTATAGAATTTAGATAACTATAGAATTAGTAAAGTAATTATAGTAGAAGTTAGTTCTACTTTTTAAATTGTTAATTAAGATAAAATTTCTTTTATCTTAGTATATTATAATATTATTATAATAATTATTAAAACAGTTATCTAGTTATTTAAACAATCAATACTAATTTATTATCTTTAATACTTTTTGAGTTTATAATTTTACTAATTTGTATTCTACTAATATTTGTGATTAATTAAATAAAGATTAAAGTTAATATAAATATATAGTATAGATTGAGAATATATTTAACTAGAAGGTAAACTTATAAACTAATATAGTTTATATTATTTATAGTTTAAAAGGATTTGATTTTCAAATAACTATATCCTTCTAAGAATTATAAAGTATATAAAGTAGATAATTAAAAAAGGAGTATAGATCTAAAGTTAACTATTAATAAATAGATTTAAATAAATATAATAAGAGATCTCTTAGCCTCTTTTATTATTATATCTCTTAATTAATAAAAGTGTTTTTAGTCTTTTTATTATAACCTTTTAAATTAAATTAAATATTTTAAAGAATATAGTATTAATAAAAGTGAAGCTATTTACTCTAGAGTTAATAAGAGTTTTAGTTTAGAATAAATATTAATTTCTTATTAATATATAAAGGAATATTATATACTTTCTATTTAACAACTTAGTTAAATCTAAATATCTTATATCTCTTATTCTATCTAATAAAGAGTTTTTAACTAAATATAATCTTTTACTTAATTATTGATTATATAAGTAGTAGTAATAGTCTCTTCTTTATATTTATCTTTTTACTTTTATTTGTTTATAGTATTAAGATATTCCTTTTCTTAATTAAGAGAGTCAATATTGATAATATTAATATAATAAAAAGTAGTATTATAAGAATAGTTAAAAGTATCTTTGAAAGTAGAAAGATTATCTTTTAATCTACTTTGAAAAGTAGATATAGTATTCTTTAATACAAAGTAAAGAGATATTTTATTAATAATAGGATTAGCTAATATTAGTAAAATAAAGTAACTAAGATTAGTTCTATAACTTAATAAAAAGTAGTTAGTTTGATTTATAATAACTTCTCTATTAGACTTAATCGAAGTATTAGTAGAATAATATATAAAAGTAAATATTATAGTAATATAAATAAATTAGAGAGATATTAATAACTTCTTAATATTATTTTATTATTCTAGAAAGTTTAAATATTAGATTAGTTTTTATAAAATAGTAGTTTAATATTAAATATTCTTAATTTAATTCTAGTAATATTTAATAAATTTATAAGAAAGATTCTTATAAATTGTTTTCTTATTAATTTAACTAACAAAAGCTAAAATAAAAAATTATTAATAAAACTTCTTAAATAAAGATAATAGTTTGAAAGTAGTTATAAATAATATATAATATTTATTCTTAATAAAGATAAATTTAGAATTATTATAAAAAAGTAAATATAATTTATTAACTAATTATTCTATAATTAAAAGTAGTTCTTATAAGAATAATCTTTTAAAATAATTAAAAATAATATTTTTAATTTAATTATTTATATATTTATAAACTTAGTATTTATTAAAGTAAATATATATAACTAGTTTATTAAAAACTATATATTTCTAAAAAGATAAAAGAATATTAAAATTATTATTAAGTTTATTAATAAAATTAATAATTTAAAAAAGTTAATTTAAATTAATATTAAATAAAAAGAGATTATAAATTAAATATATATAAATAAATAAATTATATATATTACTAGTTATTTAGAAATAAATATATAAAGTTATTAAATTATATTTAAAACTATTTTATTTAAATATCTTATTTATAAATAGTTTAATTATTTTATAATATAATTATTTATTAAAAACTTTTAGTTTAGTAATAGATTATAATTATTTAATAGAAAGAATTAATTAATCTCTTATAAATTATATTTATTAAAAAGATATTAAAGAGAGAATAATAATAATATTAAAAGTAATATTAAAAGAGATATAAATAAAAATCAATTTAATAATTTACTTTTATTATAACTTTGATTATTCTTATTAAACTCTATTTTATATTTATAATTTTAGAATTAATTTAATTAATACTACTAACTTATTATTTATTAAAAATAAAGTAAAGTTCTAATTTTAAAATTAAAGAGATAAAGAATTTATTATTTTATCTTTTCCTTTATTTCTCTTTTCTATATTAATATTAGAATTTATATTAATATTATTAATATACTAAACTTCTAGATTATTATTAATATTCTTTAGCTTGTTAAAGTAAGTATAATTAGGAGGGCGAATTATATTAGATATAAAGCCTTATTATAATATCTTAGTACTTTTCTTAAATATATTATATTTAGTGTCTCGAGAAGAAGATATATTGTTAAATAGAATTAGTTAATAGAAGTAAGAGTATAAGGAATATATAATAAAAGTAGAAAAGTAAGTAAAGTTTATAAGTAAAAAGTAAAAAGGTAAGAATAAAAATAAAGAGGATAATAATAATAATAATAATATTTATATTACTATTTAATAGAATAAATCTTCTTTTAATAACTTTAGTAGTTTCCTAGATAAGAAGGATTAAAAGTAAAGTATTATTTAGATAGCTACTAGTTGGCTAGAGGGATTAATAATAAGTTATTGATAATATAATAATATATTATAGGAATTCAATAAAGAATAAAATTATACTATTCTTAGAATTAACAACTAAAAAGCTAAGAAGGTTAAAGAGCTTTAAAGGCTTATATATATATAGTAGTTATATAGATTATATACTTAAAGTATATATATATTAAATATATTTAAAGGTCTACTTTACTATTAAGAGTAAGAACCTTAGAATCAAATAATAAAGTTAATATAATATATATAAAGATTATTAATATAATAAACTTAATATATACAGATGGTTATATTAATAAGAAATAAAAGTTAATTAACTTTAATATTAGTAATTATATCTAATTAAATATATAATATCTATTAATCTAATAACTATTAAAGAAGTTAAATTATCTTACTAATAAATATTTTAAAGTTCTAAAAAAGGTTAATTATTTATATTATTTAAAATTATTTAATATAATAAGAATCTATAATATTTTCTCTATTAATAAATTATATAAAGTAGTTAATAATTTATTATTTAATTAATATAATAAACCTTTATTATTTATTAATATTATTAAAATAGATAAATATAAAATAGAAAAGATATTAATTTATTATTAATATAGAAAAATATTAGAATATTAAATTTAATAAAAAGAATATAATATAAATTTAATATAATATAAAGTATTAAATTTAAAGACTTCTTTAATACTTCTTTATAACTTCTATTATATAAACTTAAAAGTATCTAGTCTTTTAATATTACTTTTAAAATAATTATAATTATAAGAAATTAATAAAGATAATTATAATTATATTAAAAGTGATTATCTATTAATAATAATTAATAAAAAGAAGTTTATAATAATATAAATTAAAGAATAAAATATATTTTTACTTTTTCTTTAATATATTTATTTAATAATTATTTAACTATTTATATTTATTTATTAACTTTATAGAATATAACTTAATAATTAATTAGAATATTTAAAAACAAGCTTTTTTAAAAAAAGAGAGTAATATAATAATTCTGATAAATATATTATAATAATAATTATATATTAAATTATATAACTTAGTATATATATATTAATTATATATAACTTTTTATTATATATAAACTCTTTTAATTTTAAACTCTTCTTAGTTTTATAATTATAAATTCTAAAGTTATTTAATACTTTTATTAATAGTTTTATTATAAAAAAGAAAATAATATATAATAATTTATAAATAACTTTAATATTATTAATATATATATATATATATTAAAAGAAACTTAAAAAGTTTAGAATATATTTATTAAATAATCAAGAAAACTTAAAAGTATATAGTTTAAATTATAAATATATTATATTATTTAATTAACTTTAAAATTAGTAATTATATATTATAAATATTTATCTTCTAAATTATATAGAAGTGGTTAAGATCTTAATTACTAAGTAATAGTAAGATTATATAATAATATTATAAGGTTTATTATTAATAATAATTATAATATAAATCGATTATAATTATAATAGTAAATATAAGTAGTAACTTGAATTTAATTAATTAAATTAAATATAAAGCTCTATATACTATAAGAAAACTATCTATTTATATAGATCTTTATTCCTTATTATTCTATTAATCTTATTAGTTTTATTATACTAAGTTCTAATAAGATTAGTAGTACTAGTAGGATATTATATAATTATTAAATAATCTAGATAGTCTTTCTTATAACTAGTTTATCTTATTTTTATTCTACTAAATATATTTATTCTTATTTAAAGTTCTACTAAAGATATTTACTAGTTATTATTTTATAGAATTTTATTAATAGATTTCTATTAAAAGGATATTACTAGTATTAATATTTAGTTAATAGTTATAATTATAGATTCTGTTTTTTAAGTCTAAAGTTCTTAAATATCTATATAATTTAAAGTTATAATATTATCTCTTTTCTAATCTAGTATTATCTTAATATTTACTTATAATAGTATAAAGTATCTACTTAGTTTTTTAATAAGTATTTTATTCTTTCTTCCTTTATTATATTTAAAGAGATATTTAAAACTATAAAAAATTATTTTACTATTTATAATTAATCTAAGAAGAAAAGAAAAATAATATTAATAAAGTATTCTTATTATTCTTTGAAAAAATTAAAGTATTATATTCTTCTTAGTAATAAATATTATAAAGAATATATAAAAAGTATTAATAGTAGTTCTTATAATATTTTTAATAATTCTATATTATAATAGATTTTTATTTTAAAAGAAGAAGTTTGTTTAAAGACTAAAAAAAAGATTATTATATATATATAAAAGAAACTAGTAAAGTAAATATATTTAATATTATAATAATTAAATAAAGTTTTTATTTATTAAATATAATTAAGAAAATAATAAAAGAAACTAAAAGAAAAGACTAGAAAAATATTATAATATAATTTATATATAATTAATATACTAGAAGAGTTTGAAGAAAAGAAGAGATTAGAAAAGAAATAAATTAAATAAACTAAATAAACTTTTTAAATAATTAGTTCTTTTAAAGTTGATTTTTCTATCTTTAAACTCTCTTTAATAAATAATTCAAAACTAGTTATTTAATTAAAAGATGAAAATATCTTTAGTAGAATTTCTTTAAATCTTATAAGTAATTTAAATTCTTAATTAGTTTCTATATATTTTCTAAATATAAGTAACTTTCCTATTTAATTAAATAATAAAGTTATTCTCTAATATACTTATAATCTAATATTTCTTCGATTTTATATTTAGTATCTAGATTAACTAGTTCGATTTTAATATAAAATATATTTAATACTTCTAGTAATACTAATTCAAGAAATAAAATATAGAATATAAGATATATATTTATTATCCTTAATAATTCTAAGTAATAATTAACTAGTCTAATTACTTCTTTGATTTTAAAAAGTTCTAATTTCTTATAATCTAATTTATTACTTAGTTTTTTTATATTAATATTTTATTTAAAAAGATAAACTTTATTTCTTTTCTTAAATATTAGTTTTATACTATATTTCAAATTATAATAATTCGCGGTTTATTATAAAATAAACTTAATATCTAATAATAATTGTTTATATAATTTCTTTAATTTATTTACTTTCGTAATATCTATATTCGATTTTATTTTATTTATTAATTATATATTATATACTCTTAGTTCAAATCTAAAGTTAATATAAACTAATATTATATTTATAATTATTACTTCTAAAATATTATATATAAATTATATAAGTAGTAATAGTTTTATTTAATTATCTTACTTATAATTAATATAGTATTATAAATACTATTTTAAAGTTTAGTTTAGTTATTCTATTTAACTATTTATTTATAAGTGAAATATTATAAATAACTTTCTTTTAATTTCTAGTAGTATTATAAATATCTATTAAAATTTTAATATAAAAAGCTTATCTTAATTTAAAATTATCTCTATTAATACTTTATATATACTAACTATTATTCTTAAGAAGATATATATTAAATCTTTTATTATATTATTTTCTTTATAAGAAATTATATATCTAAATTTAGTTAATTAATTTATAATTACTAGAATAAAGTTATATATTATTTTTATAATTAGATCTTTTAAGTATAGTAGTTTAATTATAAAGTTCTATATAATAGACTTTTATAACTAAGTAGATATATTTAAGCTTTTAAATTAATTATATAAAGTATATTATAAGATCTTATTTTATATATAAATATTATAGTTTCTAATAACTTTCTTAACTATCTTTTTTATCTATAAGAAATAATAGTTCATTCTAATTCTTATAAATATTTTTATAATTCCTTAATATCTATAAGTTAATAGTTTATATTATTCTTAAATAAATTATTTTACTAAAGTTGAAGAGATATATATCTTTTTATAAAAGTATATAATATTATTTTTTATTATAAACCTTTTATCTAGTTATTCTAATATTTATTTTATAATAAAATTATTCTTATAATACTCTTATATTTATTTCTCTAAATAATTATCACGAAGTAATATTATTATAACTAATTAGATTATATTAAATATTAACGAATCTTCTTCTTTTTAAAATATAATATATAATTTATATATTTTATTCTTTAAATATTTTAGTTTCTTATTAAGTATATTAGTTCTAGTATTTTTATTTCCTTTAATATATAATATCTTAAAGTTGTATATAACTAATATTTCTATTTATTATACTTATTATTTATTTAGAACTTTAATTATTATAAAATATATTAAATTCTTATAATCTAAATAAATCTAAACTATATATTTAGATCTTTTAAAATAAACTCTTTATTTTTTAAAAGTATTAATAATAGTTAATAACTTTTTATTATATATTTTATAATTCAACTCTATTAATTATAACTTTTTAAAATAATATATTATTAATTATAACTTTTTATCTTTACTTAATTAGTTAAAGATTATATCTAATATATAATCTAATATATCTATTTTAATAATAATTATTCTTTTAAAATCAAAAGTAATAAAGATTAATATTTATATAAAGGTTTATTTAAGAATATTAAATACTTATTATATTATACTATTTTATTTATACTTTATATCTTTTTTAGTTAACTCTATAAATAATATTACGATTTTCGAATAATCTTTAATAAATTGTTTATAAAAGTTTATAAATCTTAAAAAAGATTATATTTTTTTAACTTTAATAAATTATATTTATTTTAGAACTTCTTTAACTTTTCTTAGATTTATTTTAAGTTTATTAATATTAATAATATACTTTAAAAATTTAGTTTTAGTAATATAAAATTTATATTTAAATAGTTTCAATAAAATATTTATATTCTAAAGAATTTCTAAGATCTTCTAGATAATTTTAATATACTTTTTAAAAGTTTTAATAAAGATTAAAATATTATTAAAGTAAATTATATAATAATTATTAAGATACTTTCTTAATAAATTATTAACTAGCTTTATATATATAGTTGATATATTTATAAGTTTAAAGAGTATTATTTAATATTTATAATATTTATATTAAGTATAAAATATAATTTTCTATTTATCTCTTTCTTTAATTCTAATTAAATTAAATCTTATATATTAATCTAACTTTGTAAAATATTTAACTTTTCTAATTCGATCTTATAACTTACTAGTTAATAATAATAAATATCGATCTTTGATAATAATAGTATTAAGTTTTTAATAGTTGATAATAAGTTTATTTTTTTTATCTCTTTTCTTTAATATAAAGAAGATTAGTATTTTTATAAATAAAGAGGATTCTTTAATAAATCCTTTCGTTAAATTTTTATCAAAGTATTTATAAAGTAGTTTAAATTTCTTCTTTAATAATAATATAATTAATAAAAATAGTAATTCTTTTCTTTCTTTTAATTTTATCTTATAATTTTAAAACTAATACTTTAATAAAGTATTTTTTTAAAACTTTTCTTTAAAGATCTCTATATATTTCTAGTATTTTACTAGTATATTCTTTAATAAAGGATCTTAGATTAAATATCTAATTTCTAAAGTATTATTTATTTTTAATATAAATAGCTTTTCTTACTACTTTCTAAACTAGAATATTAGTTCTATAGAACTTTATATAAATTTCGTTTTATATTTATATTTATCTAATTTCAAAGTCTTTTTAACTTAGTTAATATATAGATTATAATATATTAATTATAGTATTCTTAAAGTTATTTAATATTCTTTTTATAAAACTAAATTTATTTATATCTATTTAAAATACTATTCTATTTATATTTCGAATTTTTATATTTTATACTAAACTAATTTATTTCTTATAACTAACTACTTATTAGCTAAATATAATATATATAGAATTAGTTTTTTAAAAGTTTATAATTTTATCGAAATAATAGTTTTTAGTATTATAAAATTTTTTATCGTTTTTAAATCTATTATTATTTAAAGTAATTTCCTATTTATATATACTATATAAAGGAATTATTATATTTTTAAAGAGTTTCTTAACTTCTTAGTTAGTTTCCTAAATAACTTTATAAGTTATTTTTAATTAATATAGAGTATTTTATAATAGAGTTTTATAGTTAATATATTTTACTATATCTTAATTCTATTATTTATTGATTTTATATAATATATTTAGCTTTTTATTAAAAACTATATAACTAGTTATTTTATATAAATATTCTCTTTATTTCTAATTTAATATCAAAGTTGTATTTTTTTTAAATATTAGAATATAACTTAGTATTACTCGATTTAAAATATTATATCCTTGAAATTTATTTTAAAAAGTTTCTAATAAATCTTTTTTATTTCAAGCTATTTTTATTTAAAATATTTATTATTTATATATTTTAATATATAAACTTCGTTTATTTTAAATTCAGAGTTCCTAATATAATTATAATATTTAACTATTTAATATAAGTAAATCTAAACTTTGACTTTTTATATATTATTTCTTTTTTTAATAATCTATTTTTTATTTATTTATAATAAAGTATAAGTTATATCTTTTAATTATTAAATAAATATATTTATTTAGTTCTTTTTCCTTTATAGTTTCTTAGAATATTAATTTATATTATCTTTCTTTAACTAGTATACTAAGTAATAATTATTATAATATATTATTTATAATAATAATATATAATTATTATTTTAATTTTTTAGTTATTTACTTATTATACTAATTTGATATTCAAGTATATCTTGAATATTATTTCCTATTAATATATTGAATTATCTCTTTCTTTTTCTATTATTCTTTAGTTTTTATCTTTAAGATTTCTTTTAATAGTCTTTTATTAAATAACTTTGAAATCTATATTCAAAGTAAAACTTCTTTTTTTATTTATAATTTCTTTCTCTCTAAAAAAGATTACTATAAAATATAATAGTATTTATCTATATAAAGTTATTATAATTGCTATTATATTTCTTTAATTAATTAGACTTATAATATTCTTTACTTTTTTAAGATTATTTTACTTGTTTATCTTATTAATATTTATATAATATATTATCTACTTAAATAGATTCTTTAATAAAAGTATTTAAATTATTATAATTAATAAATCTTTTTAATTTAAATTTAATAATTAGTTTAAACTCTTTATAATAGTAACTTATAATTACTTTATTTTTTTATTTTATAGTATTTATATAGTACTTGAATTTAATAATATATTTTACAACTGATCTGATTTATATTAATTTATAAAGTTTTTCTTTTATAATTCTTTTTTTATTAGTAATACTAAATACTTGATAAATTTCTATTTTAAATCTTTTGAAGAAGTTAAAGATAATTTTAATAAGTTATATATAATCTATTAGTTTTTTATTGAAAAAATCTTATAAATATAATTAAATCTATTTAATTGTTTTCTCTTTAAAATATAAAATAGCTTAACTATTTACTATAGATTATTGATTGAATTTGTTTTAATTGAAGATAATATATATTTTAATATAGAATAAAAATATTTCGAGTTTATAATAATTACCTTTATATTTATTTAATAAGGTTATTTTAAAGGTTTCTGAGATTATAATCTTATATAGTTTATTTATTTTAATATTACTTTTTATATCTTATTAGTTCTTTAAAGTAGTAGTAGTTTAAATATTAGTTTAACTATTTAATTCGAATATAGTAAAAGTATTAATTCGATATATAAAAATAATAATAGTATTTAAAGTATTATAAATATTTATTTTCTAAGTTATATAAAAGTAATTAGAATCTTAATTACTAAGTAATAATAAAGTTATATAATAATATTATAAAGTTTATTATTAATAATAATTATAGTATAAATCGATTATAATTATAATAGTAAATATAAATAGTAACTTGAATTTAATTAATTAAATTAAATATAAAGTTTTATATATTATAGAAAAACTATCTATTTATATAAATCTTTATTCTTTATTATTCTATTAATTCTATTAGTTTTATTATACTAAGTTCTAGTAGAACTAGTAATATTAATAAGATATTATATAATTATTAAATAACTTAGATAATCTTTCTTATAATTAGCTTATTTTATTTTTATTCTATTAAATATATTTATCTTTATCTAAAGTTCTATTAAAGGTACTTACTAGTTATTACTTTATAGAATTCTATTAATAGATTTCTATTAAAAGGATATTACTAGTACTAATATCTAACTAATAGCTATAGTTATAGATTCTACTCTTTGAGTCTAAAGTCTTTAAATATCTATATAACCTAGAGTTATAATATTATATTTAATTAGATATAAAATATTTATTTATTTAATTATCTTTTAAGAAATTTAATTTTCTAATAAATAAATATTTTAAAATCTTTATAAAAATTAATTACTTTTTTAAATTTAAATTATTTAAAGTAATAAAAATATACTTTATATTTCTTATTAATAAATTAAAGAAAGTTTTAAATAATTTATTTTTTAAATAAATTAATAACTTTTTATTATTTATTAATATTATTAATAAAAAGAAATAGAAAATAAAAAAGATTTTTATTTATTATAAATAATATTGATTTTTAAAATATTCTATATAATAATTTAATTATAATATTAATTTAATATAATATAAAATATTTAATTTCAAAATAATACTATATTTATTTAATATATTTTATTTAAGAAATTTTCTTTATTTAATCTTTTAATACTTCTTCTAAAATAATTATTATTATATTAAATAGAAAAGAATAATTATAAGTATTTTAAAAATAATTATTTTATAACTTTAATATAAAGATAATAATTCTTTGAATAACTAGATATATAATTATAAATAAATATATAATAGTTTTAATTTATTTATTATATTTATTTAAATTTATTATATTTAATTAATATTTTTATATTTATTAATTATTTTTACTAACTATAATTAATAAACTTAAGATATTTAAAAATAAGTTTTTTTAAAGAGAAAATAAATATAATAATCTAGATATATTAAACTTATTATATAAATAATCTTTATATATATTATACTAATCTTAGTTATTAGATTTTTAAAATCACTTTTAATAATAAAATAGATTTATAAATATACTTAATATATATCTATCTTAAATATATAACTTATATAATTATTATATATATATAAGTCTTTAAAGCCTTTCAACTCTCTTAACTTTATAATTATTGATTTTAAGAATAATATAATCTTATTCTTCATTGAATTCCTATAATATATTATTATAAAGATTATTACTTTTATATAATATATATATATTAGATAATATTCCAGCCTCGTGAGATTTAACTTGATCTGGAAAGTAGTGTTATAAGAAGCTAAAGTAATAATATTAGAAATATAATGAACTTGATTTATTTGATCTATCTACTCAATTAACTATATAGTAGCTTGAGGGTTTATATCCTCAAGCTGTAGTAAAAATCACAATTCTAGTATGTTTTATAGCTTACAAATGTAAAAATGAAGAGAATCGGCGTTTAGGGATCATTCCTCGATCTGGAAACACTCTCATTTATCGATTACGTAGGCAGTGGAGACAGCTGTAGAGCTTACTTGGTATTTGCAATAAATAAGTGTAGTCCCTGTCGTTCCACGAACTAAATTTTGGCCAATCAAGTAGTATAGGAGAGTTATATCTGCGAGCAGATTGGTTAACAAAAAGTCAGTGCTCAAACAGGGACTACACTTATTTATCCAAACACCATAGTATTCTCACAAGTGTAACCAGGATAGCTCACATGCCTGTTTCGGGTACCAGCTGGTTAAGCCACCTTCTTGTTATTGATTGGTCCACCCTCGGCACAGGCAGACCGATCTAGGAAGTAGTGTTCGCACGTGTTCAATGCCCACTAGTCCAGCTGCAGATCTATAAAAACAAGATATAATGCACAGCGATTTTGTGAATCCATCGATGAAGAAATTCTGCTTTCCCCAAATCCTGTATTCTATCCTTCCAGCGCATATACACAAAACCCTATTTTTGAGCTAAGAGCCCCAGTTATGGCTAGTTTGATATTACTCCCCGCAATCTGTGTTCTTGCATACGTATTGAATAAGCTACTTTTCAGTCGCCGAGAGAGTGAGGTACCACTTCCACCTGGCCCAAAGAGCCTCCCTTTTTTTGGCAACATCAATGATCTACCGCGGCCTGGCTCGGCGGAATTCAAGCACTGGTTAAAGCATAAGGACTGCTATGGGCCGATCAGCTCCGTAACTGTTCTGGGACAAACTATGATCATCCTCCATGATAGGGAAATTGCTTCAGAGCTGATGGAAAAGCGCGCAAACATACACTCTGGTAGACCAAAGATGAAGTTTGGCTTTGACATGTCAGTGCCCTTTGCAGTTTGGGACTTATATACAAGCTCTACTAAGCTTTACGTGACAGGGTCGGCTGGATCAATACAATGTCGGGTGTACAGTACGACCGCACACACAGGTTATACCGGAAATACGCGTATCAACAGCTAGGTTCTAAAGCCGCTGTTTCGAAGTATCACCCCTTACAGGAAGCCGTTGTCGGACGGTTCCTTTGGCGCATCAATTGCGATCAAGGCAACCACTTGACTCAGCACCTGAAAACGTATAAGAAGACTTCTCCCATCACTAATTCTTCCCGCTAAAACATCTTCTAGCGAAGCCGGTGAATTAATCCTCAAATTGGTATACGATTACAGGATAGAATCGCAGAATACCGACCCCCTTGTAGACAAAGTAGACCAAGCCATGAATCAATTTGCTCAGGCTATAGTTCCAGGAAAATGGCTAGTGGACTTCGTTCCGTTGCTTGAGCATGCACCAGCCTGGATGCCTGGTGCAGGCTTCAAACACACTGCATGGCTTTGGAGGAAGACGCTAATGGACTGCGTCAACGTCCCTTATGCATACGCCAAAAGACAGAAGGCGCGAGGAGCAAATAGACAGTCATTTGTCTCAAACGCAATCGACAACGCAGAGAATGAAAAAGCTTTCGGACCGGAGGCAGAGCATGCAATCAAATGGACAGCAGTATCGCTATATACTGGTGGCGCAGATACGTCCGTAAGCACTATGAGCGCATTCTTTCTAGCTATGAGTATGTTTCCAGAGGTACAGAAAAAGGCACAGGAAGAGATCGACCGCGTCGTGGGTACGTCAAGGTTGCCTACCTTCGATGATCGAGAGCAATTGCCGTACATCAACGCCGTTGTAGAAGAGACCCAAAGATGGCACCCTTTGACTGTTATGGGTCTACCGCATGCAACAGACGAAGAAGATACTATCAATGGATACCGAATCCCAAAAGGCTCACTGTTGCTCCCAGCTGTGTGGTGGTTCACGCGCGATCCAGCTATTTACCACGATCCAGAAGCTTTCAAGCCCGAACGATTCCAGGAGCCATACAGTGAGCCCTCAGCTACAAAAGTCACATGGGGGTTTGGACGCCGAATCTGTCCGGGCCGGGTGCTCGCTGATGCTACGCTGTACTTGACATTCGTACAGTCACTTGCCTTATTCAATATCCGCAAACCACTTGATGCAAAAGGAGAGTATATTGAGCCTGTCCACGACTTCGAAAGTGGTATCCTTGCTCGCCCTACTCCTTTCAAGGTGGCATTAGCGTTAAGGAGTAATGCGCATCAGGCTATTGTTGAAGATTTGATCCAAAAATACCCATTGGAAGAGAGTGATGCAGCAGAGCTCGAGGGTATTGAACTCTGAAAATTGACCTTCGTCGTTCTACGGTAACACAGGAGCTGCTGGAAGAGTGAGTCTAGGACTTTGAGTGGTGTGTTGTTACTAAAGATAAACGTAACGAGTGCAGAAATTGGATGCGTGTATACCTGGCCTATTATTCCGGAAAATATAGCGGCTATTTGTTCTAGAAGGCAGGCGCAAACTAGTCGGATCCGCAGAATAGAGCGAAAATTAGTTACTGTTTATTCAATATATAACCTCTGTTCGTGTGATAGGCGGAACCTATAATGATAAGGGCTCAGGCGGAGCCTTCGCTTAGCGTTACCGAACACAGGGCCCAGCAAAGGCGAAGAACAGCGGAGAAAAGTGAGCCACCTCGTCTATCGCAAAAGTAGACACTAACCACGATCTGGTAGGAATGTTTTGGTTTGGGAATTTCTCTTTAGAGCGATCGTGTCATCCGTGGTCGTAGTTGCGACTGAATTGACCATACAATGAAATCAACTTGAAGGGATATATGAACTCGGATCTGCTGGACAGATGGTCCCATTCACGATAGGATCAACGATACTAGTATATACGGTTTACAGAAAGATCCGTCCAACCCAGGAGGTACAAGATAGAGGATTCGGTCTGGAGTTGTATGAAGTGTCGGCAGAAGGCTATCGTGAGATCGTCTGGAAGCTGCTGGACGAGGGCGCCGATGGCAATCACAGAGGTGTTAGATCCAGTACGTTGATAGCGGCGGCATCTAAAGAAGGCCATCACGAGATCGTCCAGATGTTGTCAGACAGGGGAGCCGTATTTGATCCGGCTACTAGACAAAAAAGGGTAGTTGGGTTGCGATCCTCCAAGGCCTGTACGTGCAACTATAGCGTTGTTCGTCGCTGGACGGTATCATGCTCCTGTACAAGATGCGGGAGAGAGATATCGTGGGCAATACAGTGTCAGGAAGTATAGTCGCGGCGGAGAAGAGGTTGGAGGAGCTCAGCGAAGCAATGATTCGGGAGGCGGAGGCATGGGACTGGCCTTCAAATTAGCAGCTTAGTTAGTTAGCAAGTTAGCAAAGACATGTTCTTCAAGGGAAAGCAGTCGACAGTATAGAGTTAGGGAATACACATGCAATCCCCAGACGACATAGGTGTTGCTCGTGATTGTCACGTCACGAGGATAGAAAATAAAAGAGGCTAATTGCGACGTTTCAATAAATTACGCCACTATACCTAAACAATCAAACCTAATATAAGGGTCTAGTCATGAAGGAAAGAACTGAGAGAGAGCAAATCAGCAGTTTAAATAAATACGGCTTCTATAGAAAAAAACAACGATGTCGGGGGAAAAAAATTGTGGCGGTACAGTACAGAGTGTGGCGCCAATTCTTTCCAGGAGGTTTGATATCATTACCATTGGTCGCGGGAATCTGGAAAATGGAAGGACACTAAAGCATGATAACATGTGCGAGGTTGCTTGCAAATTTTACAGGCAATGGATGCCCGTTAGCTGACATTCGAAGAAGATAACTTACCAGCGCTTTCTCTTCTTGTGGGCTAAGGCGTTTTTGCTTGGCTGCCCGTTGTTGAATTGAGTCCCGCCTATGATCGCGATGCCACAGCGTTGACTCAGGAACCTCACTAACGAGTAAGTTCGAAAAGAGTAGCATAAGTGTTCTCTGGAGAGTGACCAAGCCTTTCGAGAAACAACTTTTGCTGGATCCGGTTGTGCAGCCGCCATGACGCGCTGCTGTTCATGTAGTGTTGACGATCTCAAACTCCTCCCTTCCCAATTCGAAATGAGGACACCCAGCCTTATGTCACGTGCCGAGTTAGTTTTCAGCTCATGGCATTGGCATCCGCACCAAGACCTCACGTCAACCTCACGTCAACCTCACGTCCATGACGGAGCCCAACATTGTTACAGTACAAGGAGCATCGCAAACCCAAAATACAGCTTCGTCCACCCTCATATCGTCACCTTTGGGCTCCACCGTAGAGCTACCCTCCCCGACGGAGTTCGAAATACATGGCTACCTCCTACAGCTTAAACTGGCTCGTAACCCAAAGTTTGAGTGGGCAACGATCACGAAGAAGTTCTTGGCAAGGGTGGCCAGGTGTAGGATGGACAGCAGATTCACTACGCTAGCGGTGGTCAGATATGCCTGAATCAAAGGGGACCTGCAGCCAACAAGATGTCCCGGCAACTTCTCAACCTGCTTCGCCATCCACAGTCCCGTTTGCCTCGCGCAATGCACCGATGTCGTGTCCGGCACCCTACCATGCATTGACGAACGCTACAACCATGGAACCACAGCCTAAGAGCATCCCAGCAAAGTATGGATTACAGTTTAACTTTCTCTCCAAGACTTGGAAGGAGTATGTGCCAATGGAGCTTAGCACATTGGCAAAATGCATTGGATCCAGCTCGACATGTGCGTTTGGAATCGCGTACTATGGGAATCACCCAATCCGATATTTCTCCGTTCTTGGCACCGTTTCTTCCGTAGAGAACGTCCATCTCAATTCCATGTTTACGATCGCCAATGGAAAGGGAACGAAACTCAAATGTGCTTAGACATTTGCTCCAGGCTCAACGCAACCTATATCAGACGAATTCAAGCACACCGCGCCAAGCTTCCCATCACAAGGGTACTCGTACCTTTCATCTATGGACGCGATACAGGTTGGTATGGAAATCCTGGCCACAGGGAGACTTTGGTTGTACCGGTGCGACGTATGCCTTTACCTCTATTACAGATATCATCTATCAGCGCTTGATATAGCCGGTTTTCGGGACAAAGCGACACAATACAAGGAGAGCACGTTAGATCGCCTGTTGTTTCTTCCCCCACAAGACAAACTAGTTCCCTTGTCATTTGAGGATGACCTGCTTCGTGCTCTTACCAACTCAACTGATGCAGAACCTGTTACTACCAATTCGAATGCGCGTCCCGGAGCAGACTGGACGTGTCCCATTGCTCAGTGTCTTATGTTCAACTACAGTTTTAACAAGGTATGTGTACGGTATAAGCATCCACGAATCCCACTGCTCCCTCTGCCGAGCTTCTCACGACCGAGACTACAGCCTTCGACTTCCTTTCCTGCGTAGGCTGCACAAGGCTGCGGCATGCTGCTACGGGAGGCACCCAGCGGGAATCAAGCACACAACCGATTCTGTACTGAATGCGGACGTTGGCCACTGCCAGGCCTCCATCGATACACACTGGGTTTGCGGTGGAGGGAACATGGCGTCTTTGTACGATGCCTAATATGTGGAAGCATCGCTAGAGGCCCAGAGGATAAGGCAGTGGGGATATGTTTATTGTGCCATGGGCAGGATTGGGAGAGGGCAAGAGCAAGTGGAGGAACAAGAGAGGGTGCGGAGGAAGGTGAATGAGCAGAAACAAGACGAAACTGGATTAATAGCAGTTGGAACTTCCAGATAAATTGCTCCTACCACGCTTACTAGCTAAGTCTCATTCTGTCCATAAACCCGCCCTCATCTCATTAATCCTACTCTCCTAAATTGAATTCGCTTTCTCCCCTAATCCACACTGAACTACCGAGCATGTTTTACCAATAACGCTGTCTGGAATTGGGAAGCAGAACTATCGGGGCCGCTACCACTGGCAGAGCCAGAACCAAACCTCGGGTGGCCAGCAGCAGAAGAGACGGCGAGGCCGGCCCCGGAAGCAAACGTGAGGCTGGCTGTGAAGCTGTAGGAAGGGCATGAGATTTCCAGAGGTGTTATCGGAAGTGATGGTTTTGTCGATGGACATTACGGATTGATGATCCGGAGTTGGACACTGTGATGTTGAGTGTTGGCAATGTGGTTTTATTTGAACTTGCTTTCTCCTGCTCGCTTCCTTTATAAAGAGCAATATTTTTATAAAAGAAGCCCCTTCGCGCAAAGTCAGGTGATTAGTAAAGTGCGAACTGCTCTTCAACGTGTGGCCCTCAGTAGACAAGTGCTGCGCATCAGACCACTTACACCTGATCAATTGTCTGATTCTGGCGGCGGCAGAATTACTGTAATTCCAATTCTTCTTCCTATAACTTTCCGTTTATCGGATACGTGGAGGTTTGCCGGGTATCTGCGCTACCATTGGTGTGACGTGGTAACACAAGAGGTCTCAGGTCAGATCACCAGTCATTTAGATAAATTGGTAGTAGTACTCAGGCTCCGCCCGGGTACAGATGAGTTACACTCCTACACGACAGCGCAAAGGGGAGAAGTCTCGAAGACGAAAGCGTACTCTCATCAAAAAGGCTCATGAATTTGCAGAGATAAGCGGCGCTGATATAGTGTTCTTCATTTGAATGGCCTACATTCTCCTTCTAGGCTTCAACCATACATGTAACTCAGGCTTTTCCCAGACGGTGTAAGCTTTCTGGTCCACAACCCAATCCCTGTCCTCCTGACTGATTTCAATATCGAAGTTCCAGATAAGCCGAGCCAAGACCATCCTGATTTCAGCATAGGCAAGACTTTGGATTTTATTAGCTCTCCACTTCGGAATAGGGGTGTACCATATAGACCTACTTTTTACCAATACAATTACGGGGCCCAGCGGAGAAGGGCTCGAAGGCGTCCAGCCTATCATTTTTAAAACGCTCATCTCCTAGCCAGCGCTCAGGAATGAATGAATCCGGCAAAGTAAACAAGTTCGGATCATGGTGAACGGCCCACATGTTAATATCAACAATAGTCTGTTCAAGATTATCACCATTAATTCACAATCAGTGCGTATCCATACGTACATTCTGGGGAATAAAGTAACCGGCAACCATACTGCCACCACGTGGTGTGATTCGGGGTCCGCTACCTGGCACTGGTGCGTAGATTCGGAGAGATTCGTTGACGACCGCATTAAGGTAGGTAAGATTTTGTGTGTTCAGTAGATCAATATCAGCCTCATTTTCGTATGCGGAGCGAACCTCGCCAGTCAACTTGGTGAGGGATTGGGGGTTCATGGTCAGGAAGTAAATGGCGCCAGACAGAAGCGTTGCAGTGGTTTCCGAGCCGGCTACAACGATGAGATCTGCGTTCGCTACCAGCTTCTCGAAAGATAGAGGCTGAGACAGAGATCAGTATGAGAGTACTAGACAGAAAAGTCGTCCGGGAGCTTACATAGTCTTTTTTCTTCCCACCCTGAATCATTTTGTTAATAAAGTCTGGTCGATCCGTGCCTGAGTCGATAATTTTGCGGACTCGTGCTGCCGCTAGCTCGACGTTCTCTTTGTAATTTTTTCTCAGAGTTCCAATCAGGAAGCCTTGCATTAGGGAGGCCAAAGGTCCGCATCTTTGTATCTCGGTTCGAAGGCGGATGAACTTAAGCACGTCAAAAGTGATAGACACCCAAGGGTGGTAGCCCGCGATCTCCAGACATCCGAAGGGCTCGCCGAATGCCAAGTCACCGATGATGTCAAAGGTAAGCCAATTCAACCACGACGTCATCTCGACCAGTTGTGTTCCGTTCTGGGAGGTCCTCCGGAGACCTACGAAGAGCTTATCAATATACCCACGAATGATGGGCTGCTGCTCCACCATCGTTTGGGCAGAGAAACCATGGGACAGTATTCGACGTTGTATTGAGTGTTCCTCACGGGGAGCGCCAAGGAGGCTGTTAACGTTTAGCGCATAGTTAACAGGATCCTTTTCGTTCTCGTCTAGGCCGCCTTTTCGATGGCCTTTTAGATCCCTTTGGCCTTCTGGATGTAGAACATTGACAGTGCCGGGTGCTACGCGGACGACTGGGCCATAAACGCGATGCAGCTCAAGTAGGTCTTTGTGGACCAGGCCTTTAAAGACGCTCCTGCAGTAAAAATATTGCGTCGCCGCCCACAGCTTTGGTCCGGGTATGTGTCGTAGGGGGTGCAGGAAGACATTGTAGAGCGGGAGCAAAAGGAGAAAATATAGAAAGCTCTGGAGCTGTTAGAGATAGTTCGGGGATAGAACGCTGAAAAAAACATACCAGACTGATGAATCCTACAAGAACGCGTAAGACTACCCCCATTAGGCCATGGAGAGCGTAGGCGTCGAGGGTGTTATAGGTGTCGAACAGGGCAAACATTCTGAGTAAGGGATGGTTCGAGGCGTGGATTTGTTGATTGATGGAAAAGGGATTCATATTGACCGTCCATTCTACCGCCAGGGTTATATACAGGTGACTTGCTTAATCGTCGGCCTTTTCGCAATTGTCTTGAGTCCGATGATCCGACGTAACATTGCGGGTAAAGGAGGGCACCCAATCCCAATCCTGCCGGGTGGGGATAGATCCCAATGACAGCAAAAGGGGGTGGGGCGACAGATTTACAGTCCTGTCGCTGATGCCCACCTATTTGCATTCTAGGATTTCCCCTTGATTTCATCTTTTCTAACGCCTCAATACACACATATACATAAAGACTGCGCCGGCGACGGCAACCCGGAGCTTGGTGCAAGATGCCATGGCGAATGCTTTGTAGATTTGGTAGGATGTTAGAACCGAAGGGTGTAATAGCATTTGGTCGATAAAGGGCCCACACGTGATATACGCTTCTCGCGACCGTTATCTATTCCATAGGGTTGTCGGGTCGGGGTACTACGAAGTCAAGACGCCCCATCTTCCTAACTGGCGACCCCGTCCTAATAATACGATGCGTTGTTAATCCGCTTACGTATTAAACTTAAACGGACTTTATAAATGTGCGTGGAGACCCTCTCTCCGAACGGGGTAGTACCGAAGTAGATGATCAACCTCTATATACGTGGGAATAACATAACCCAATCAATCTTGGTGGTCGAGGCTTAGTACATTCACAAAAATCACGGAGTACCGTTGCTCCACTCGTGGGCCGCGGTAATTGACTTTTGATTGATTGATATTGATATTCTTTAACGCCAGGGATACTGGGCCAACGGCCCGGCAGCAAGCCTCCCGTGGAGTATACAGAGTGTGCTAAGCTAAGGTTCTAAATTATATACAAGTCTTAAAATAAAATAAGTTCTCTCTAGAAAGTAAATCTTATTTATAGTATAAGGTATATAATCTTATTAGATTCTTCTCTTAATATCTTCTTTATTCTAAATAAAGTAATATCTTGATATATATTTAATAATTATATATAGATTCTTTATAGTTTCTATTATATAGTATTAAGTTACTTGAAAAGATAAAAAGACTTTAAGTTTAATATAGTTCTCTTTTCTTATAATCTAATTAATTATTTAAAGGAAAGTTTATAAAAGGTTTATAACTAGAAGTAGTTATAATATTAAGATATTTAAATTAATAAAAAAAAAGAAAAGTAGAATAATATAATAAAATTAAAATAGAAAGAAAGTAAGAAAATAAAAATAGAAAATAAAAGATTAATACTTTTTATATTCTAATATAATTTATAAATTATATAAAAAGTAAAGTTAAAAGTTAATAAATAATATTTTTATAATTAAAAGTAGTTTAATAAAGCTTTTTAAAATAAGATTTTATAAATATAATTATATTTATTTATTAGTAGTAAATAGATATAAAGACTTTTTTAATTTATATTAAAAAGACTTTTTAATAAAGATATAATATAAAATATATAGTAAAGATTTATTCTATTTATATTAATATATAAATATTACTTCTTTATATTTAAAATATTTATAATACTAAGTAAAGTTATTATAATTTAACTTTATTATAAGTTATTAATATATAATATATTATAAAAGTAAAAACTAGTTATTTAATTTAAGTTTATATAATAAACTCTATTATTAGTAATTAAATAAGAATATTTTATATATAAAGTTTTATTAGTTTTATTATTATTTATATTCTATTTATTAGATTAAAGTTTTAATTTTATTAAATTTATATTATAAGATTTTCTAACTTTAGTTTTAATTAATTAGAATTAACTTTTATAAAATAGAATTATTAAAAGATAATTTAATATTATAAAAATATATCTTTCTACTTTATTTATATTATTTAGTTATACTTTAAAAATTTAATATATTTATATATATTTAAAGAAGTTAAATAGACTTAATATAATCTTTATATTATTATAAAAGAGTTTAAATTAAAAATAAACTATAATAAAAACTTAATAAATAAAACTTTATATATTAAATTAAATTTTAATAAATAGATTATTAACTTTTATAAAACTTTATTAAATAGATTAAGAAAATAAAAATCTAGTTTATAATTTAAAGAGTTAATATAAATAAATAAATAAATAAAAGAAAATAAAGATTTTTATAAAATTTAATATTATATATTAATTTTATAATAATTTTTAATAATCTATTAAATATATTAAAAAACTTATAAAAACTTAGTAAATAAAATAAAAAGTTGAAAATTTAATTTATAAGACTTTATATTATAACTTATATAATATTATTTTAATCTTTTTTAAAAGTAATATAATTATTTTTAATAACTTAAAATTAAATTATTAATCTATTAAAAATATTCTTAAATATATTATAGAAAGAAGAATAATTTATTTTCTTTATAAAAGAATTAATTATATTACTAAGTTTAAAAGTAATATTAATAATTTTAGAAAATAAGAATTTGAAAATTAAAAAGCGAAATATAATATATATATAAGAAATAAAGATTATATTAATTTCAAGTATTTAGATATTAATAATATAAAGAATTTTAAAAGAGTTATTAATAAACTTTTTTAAGATATTTATATTATTAATAAGAATTTGAAAAAGAATATTAATAATTAACTTTTATATTCTATAAATAAATAATATTGAAATCTTCTAATATTATATTTAATATAAATATTTTAATAATAATTATTTACTTTATTTATATTTTAATAAATTATTATATTTTTAAATACTTT
>JANGZZ010000273.1:0-36299 GCA_026225955.1 Clarireedia paspali | reverse complement strand
ATTTAAAAACTATTAAAAAAGCTTTATAATATTAATTAAACTTAAGTTTTTAAAAGTAATAATTTTAATTTAAAGATAAATATTCTTTTTTAATATTTATAGTAATTAAATAGACTAATAGAGAAAAAAACAATAATTAAAGAATAATAGTAAAAGAGTTAATATTAACTAATTTAGTTATTTATTAATTATTATTATTTATTTTAATTATTATTATATTATCAATAGTTAATTAGATTATTAATATATTAGATAAATATTAATAAAATTAGATTAATTAATTATATTTAACTATTTATTAGATATAAACTTTGTTTTTTATAGATTTAAAAGAGATTACTATTAATAGTATAATAATAAGTTAATTAATATTAAGTTTAAAATCTAATTCTAATTTAATTAATATACTAGTTAATCTATTATAGATTTTAGAATTAATTAGATACTAGATATATTAAATTTAGATTTAGCTTTTTAGTTTTATAAACTATATTAACTATTATTAATAATTATATAATTTAATATTATTAGTTTTCTTAGAGTAAAATATTATAATTAAAGAGAGAGATTAAAGTAAAAATAATTATATAAAAGATAATTAAAACAAGTAGTTATTTATAATAACTAATAGATAGAAAAATTTATAGAAGAATTTATATCAAACTAAGTTTATAATTATTAAAGATACTAATAATTAAGTAAAGTAATAATAAGTATAAAAATAATAAAATAAAAATTAACTATCTTCTTTTTAACTAAAAATCTCTTCTTCTTTTATAAAGATTTTTAATTAAAAGAGATTAATATTAATTATATTAATTAATAATAAAGAATATTATTTTTAATTAATACTTTTTAACTAATTTAACTTTCAGTTAATTCTTTTAACTATCTAGTTAATAAAGTGTTATAGAAAGTATTATTTAACTTGATAATTATATTAATACTAATTGATTAATATAGTTAATTCAATAATATAATTATTACTTTATATAAAATTTAATAATATCTTAATTAATTATTATAACTATATTAGTAATATTCTATTAATTAGATAGTTAAAAGAACTAATTGAAAGTTAAATTAGTTAAAAAGTATTAATTAAAAATAGTATTCTTTATTATTAATTAATATAATTAATATTATTCTCTTTTAACTAAGAATCTCTATAAAAGAAGAAGAGATTTTTAATTAAAAAGAGAATAATTAATTCTTATTTTATTACTTTTATATTTATTATTACTTTGTTTAGCTATTAGTATCTTTGATAATTATAAACTTAGTTTAATATAAATTCTTCTATAAATTTTTCTATTTATTAACTATTATAAATAATTACTTTTTTCAATTATCTCTTATATAATTACTTTTACTTTAATTTCTCTCTTCAATTATAATATTTTATTTTAAGAAAACTAGTAGTATTAAATTATATAATTACTAATAATAGTTAATATAGTTTATAAAACTAAAAAGTTAAATTTAGATTTAATATATTTAGTATTTAATTAATCTTAAAATCTATAATAAATTAATTAATATACTAATTAAATTAGAACTAGATTTTAAACTTAGTATTAATTAGTTTATTATTATATTACTAGTAGTAATTTCTTTTAAATCTATAAAAGATAGAGTCTATATTTAATAAATAATTAAATATAATTAGTTAGTTTAATCTTATTAATATTTATCTAATATATTAATAATCTAATTAATTATTAATAATATAATAATAACTAGAATAGATAATAATAACTAATTAATTACTAGATTAGTTAATATTAATCTTTTTATTATTAATCTTTAATTATTATTTTCTTCTTTATTAACTTACTTAACTATTATAAATATTAGAAAAGAATATTTATCTTTAAACTAAGACTATTACTCTTAAAAACTTAAGTTTAATTAATATTATAAAGCTTTCTTAAGAGTTTTTAAATAGATTAAGTTTATAATTAATAAAAACTTCTTAATTAATTAAAATCTTTATAATACTAAATATAATAAAATTAGTCTTCAAAGTTATATCTACTTATTTAAAGAATATTTTATATTAATTAAGTTATTAGTTATTCTTAATATTTAAATAAAATATAATAAAGTATTTAACTAAGTTTATTATAATTAAGAATTATTATTAGATTAGTATTAAAAGTAGATTCGAGTTTTTAATAAAGTATAAACTTATAATCTAAATAAAACTTTTAATATATTTATTATAATTATCTTTTTAAAAATAATTAAAGTTAAATTCAAACTAATCTAAATAAATAAAAAGTTTAGATATATTAATTAAAGATAAAAATAAAGAAAACTAATTATAACTCTTAATAAAATAACTAATCTCTTTAAGGTTTAATTAGTAGATAGAGTATTTAAATTCAAAAGAAAAAATATATATATAATAATTATTAGTAATAATATAATAGAACTAGTAATTATTATAACCTTTTTTAATAAAGTTAATTTAATTAATTAAAATAAACTTTATTTCTATTATTCTAAAAAATAGTTCTTAAATTTAAATAATAAATATTTTTAGAAATTAAAGAATTATAATATATTTAAAAATATATTATAAAGAAAACTAATTAAAGAAAACTTTAATATTAATAATATTAAGAAAATTAAAGAGAGATTTAAAAATTTTAAATAAAATAATATTAAAAAAGTTATAAAGAATAAAAAGATCTTATTAATTAATATATTAATAATAAATAGTTTATTATCTTTATTTTTTAGAAAAGTAATAATAGTAATTATTTACTTTTCTTTTATATAAACTAATAATTCTAGTATATACTTTATTCTAATTATTATTAAAAAGTATTATTTAACTAATTTAACTCTTTTTAATAATTATAATATTATATATTTAATTAATAATATTTCTTTACTAGATAATAAAAAGTTTACTAAATCTAATAATAATAATTTTATTAAATATAAAATCTTATTATTTCTAATTATTAGATATAATATCTATATTATTAAGAATATCTTTATTAGATTAAAAAGGTTTAAAATTAAAGATTTAATTTTAATTAATATAGTTCTTATTCTTAATTTTTATATTAATATTATTTTAGAATTTTAACTAGTAAAAGTAAATTTATAGTTTTATAAACTTGATTATATTTTAAAATATAGTATATTAAAGAAAAATATAATTATTATATCTTTTATATAAAAGTTTAATCTAATTTTCTTTTAATTTAAAAAAGTTATTTTCTATCTAAGTATATTAAATAATATTCTTATAAACTAAATTATAATAATATATCTAGTTATTTATTATAAGATTAATAAACTATTTAAATGATCTTATAACTTATTATTTAACAAAGTAAATATAATATAAATATAATATAATTATATAGAATATTTAAAATAAAAGGCTTTAGAATACTTAGTAAATAAAATAAAAAATATAAAGATTAAAAGAATTTTAAAGGTCGATTATAAATATTATATAAAAATATATATAAAGTAAATAATTAATTAATATTTAAAGAACTAATAACTACTAAAACCTTTTTATAAAGTTATATAAGATCTATTCAATTTTCTAATATTATTTAATAGATATTCTTAATTATTATTAATTAAGAAATTATATAATAATAAAATCTTTAAGATTCTACTAATTAATAAAACTTATTATAAAGTATTTTATATTATTATAAACTTTAAAGTATAAATAAAATAATAGTATTATTTATCAATATATATTATTAAGTAAAATAATAATATATTAATAATTAGAATTAATAGTTATATTAAATTTAAATAATAGACTAAAATAAAAAGAATTAAGATAGAGTTATTATTAATTTATATTTATAAATCAAATAATATAATAAAGTATATAAATTAAAAGATTATTATTAAAGTAATAAAAATATAAATTTAAATAAAGCTCTTTATAAACTTATAATCTAAAATTATATAAATAGTTATTTATTTATATAATATTAATCTTTTATAATAATAGAAGTTTAGAACTTTAAATAAAGTTCTTGATAATTAATTTAAATAATATTTTTATTAATATAATCTAGTATTAATAATATTAATTATTATTAATTTATATTTTAATTAGAATAGTATTTATTATTTTAATTATTATATCTATTCTCTTAATAAAGAATAAGAAATATAAATAAATAAAAAGTAATATAAAATAAATCTAAGAATATATTTTAAATATTTAATAGATTATATATTTAATATATTAATTTATAAAATATAAGTTTTGAAATTTAACTAAATTATTATTATTTAAAATATTTAATTTAATAAAAATATTATTTATTTTAAAGTTATTAAGAAATAAAAATTAGTTTTAAAAGAATTATTAAATAACTTTATTTAAATCTTTAATATAAATATTATTAAAAACCTAGATAGATCTATATTAGAAAATAATAATATTATTAAATTTATTTTATTTATTAAGAGATTTATTTTAGAAAATATTATTAAATAGAACTATTATAAGTAGATCTTAGAAATAGAGAAATTTAATAATAATAAATAAATATCTCTTAGTAATATTTATTTAAAGGATAATAGTTTATATTTAGATAATAATAAAAATAGTTTAAATATATAAAACTTTAATAATTAGTTTAAAGATTAAAGAGATAATAGAATCTTAATTATCTTAGACTAAATTTAAAGTATAGAAGTAATAAACTTTATTAATAATAAATAAAGTTTAGAAAAGATTAAAATAAAGAACTTAAAACTAAATACTATTATTCTTTTAGATTTATTAATAATCGAAAAAGTCTTTAAACTTAGAGATAAAATAAACTTCGAATATATTAATATAATTAATATATTCTATAAAGAATATAAAGATAATTTAGATAAAGAAATATCTAAATATATACTTCTTTAAATTGAAGATAAACTATATAACTTTATATATATATTATATAATAATAACTAGTTATATAAAAGAAATTAGATTAAATTTTACTTTGAAGAATTAGATAATAATTAATTATTAAATATACTAATAGTTAAATTATTATTTAAAAGATTAAAATTTATAATTAAAATCTTAATAAGAAAGATAAATAGAATTAATAAGATTAATTAAAACTTATTTACCTTTTAACTATCTAGCTTAACTAATATATTAAGAAGAAAGAAAAGATACTATTCTTAATATAATAATAAAATTATTAATATTTTTATTAATATAATTATCTTTTAACTATTTAAATAAAGTATTAAGAAACTTAATAATTTCTATAATATATTTTAGTCTAATTAACTAAATATAAATAAAGATAAAAAGTAAAGAAACTTTATAATACTTTATAATATAATAATAATAATAATTATAAATAAATCTAAGAAACTTATAATAGAATTATTATAATTATTTAAAATCTATAAAATTTAAATATCTAAAGTATTTAAATATTATTAAGATTTTAAAAGTTATTTATTAAAATTAATATTCAAAGTTAATTATAATAAAAAGATTAATAATTTTAAATCTTATAATATATAAAAAGAAATCTTAAGAAGTTTAATTATAATAAATTTAATTTTTTTTAAATAAATATTTACTTTTAAAATTAATTAAGATAAATTTATTATTAAATATAAATTATACTTTATAATAAAAAATAATTTCTAAATTAAAAGTATAATTAAATTAATATATATTATAATATTTATATTTTATTCTTTTTAAATAATTATAATTATAATTATTAAATTTAATTTTAAAATAAAATAATATAATATAGTTAATACTTTTATAAATATATTATATAATCTAAATAAAGAATTAATTATATATTATCTTCTAAATAAATATAAAGTTAAAGATATAATTATAATTATTAATTATACTTTTTATAATCTTCGAGATTCCTTAATAATATAGTTTAAAGATTTTATAAAAACTCTAATTAGTTTAAGAATAAAGCTATATTTAAATAAGCTTTATATATTAGTTAGTAAAGATTATAAAGTATTAATATTATTTTTTATAAATAATATCTAGATAATCTATAATAAAAATTATAAATAAGAAATTAAAAGAATTATAAATAATATTTATTTTATATATAAACTATATAAGATAAATAATACTAAGTAGTTTTTAAAAATATAAATAATTAGAAACTATATTTAGAAAAAACTATAACTAGTTTATAATATTTATATAGAGAAGATTAATTGGAAATTTAATTTTATAAAAAATAATTTTATAAGTATTTTACTTCTAATTATAAAGTTTAAGAAAAATAAAAAAGTTATAAAAAAATTAAAGATTAAAAAGTATTAGAAGAAAATAAGATTAATTTTATATATTATAATTATATTATATATAGATATTATCTTTATAACTTTATAACTCTTTTATTTTCTAATTAATTTATTAGAAGATTATTTGAAAATAATAGATTACTATATTAATTATTTATAAAGAATAAGATATTTTATTATAGAATATAATATAGATTATTTATTATAACTATTTATTACTTTAGATATATCTTTTATAAATAATAATAAAATAAAGTAATCTTTTTAAAAGTATATAATATTATTATATAATATATTAATTATCTAGAAAATATTAAAATAAAATATAATAATAATATTTATAATTAAAATTAAATTATTTAATATAAAGTAAATTATTAAAAAAACTATAATTATAAAAAGATTATTAAAAGAATTTAATTTAGTTATTCTTAAACTTATTACTATTTATTATAATAATATTTAAATAATAAAATTAATAATAAATAAAAATAAGTGAATCTTAATTAAATTATAATATATCGATATTTAAAATATATAATTAAAATAGAAATATATAAAGAAATTATTTAATATTATTTATTTTCTTATTAAAGATATATTAACTAATAGTTTTATTAAGAATTTTATATATTAATAATTTAAATACTTTTATATTTATTTGAATTTATAGAATATAAAAAGTAAAATCAAGAAATTTAATTTAGTAATTAATAATCTTTAACTAATCTTTTATTTATTAATATTTTTATTTGATTTATAACTTTAAGACAAATATTTATTAATAAATTTATACTTAAAATCTATAAAAAAGTTAGATCGAATTAATTAATCTCTTGAAAAACTATTAAAATCTTTACTTGAAAATTTACTTTACTTTATTCTTTTTAATTTATTTTCAAAAATTTAAAATATAATAATTAAGAAATACTAATTATATTAGAAATATACTTTAATAGATAGATAATCTTATAAAATATACTTTAATAAATTCAATATCTAGAAAAATATAAACTAATAGATAAATAATTTAAAATAATATATAAGAGAATATAAATACAAATTCTAGTTTAGAAATATAATATTATAAGACTATAAATTATATATAAAGTAATTTAGAATACTTTTTATATATCTTATAAATATAAAAGGATTTTAAACTTAAAATAGATTTAATTTTTAAAACTAATCTCTAAACTAAGTTTATAAAAACTAAAAGAATTTATCTTAAATTATCTCTTTAAAATCTAACTATTATTTTAATTTAATTATTACTAATATTTTTACTTCTTTTATAAAGAACTTACTTACTATCAACTTTATAATTAATTTAACTTATATTTTATATAGATTCGAAGTAACTAATAATTTAGATATATTTAAAGAACTTAAAAAGTAAATAAAGTAATTAATATTATAATAAAATTTTTATAAAGTAAATAAAACTTATTTATTAAAAAGATCTTAATTAAATAAAGTTATTAAAATATTTATAAAAATAATAATATCTTAAATATAAAAAGTAGTAAAAAAGTATATTTAAAGAGAATAATAAAATAAATTTAGTCTATTTATAAAACTAAAATAAGAATATAAAGTAGAATTTTATTTATAAGTATTATTAGAAATAATAACTTTTATTAACTAAAATATATTTATTATTCTAATAAAAAGTATAAAAAGTATATTATTATAAGAAGAACTTTAAGAAGTAAAAAGTTTATTAAAGTTCTTAATATAATAAAAACTTTTCAAATAAATAATAAAAGTTTTAGATAATATAAAAATATTATTATTTTTAAACTTATTACTCTTATTATTATTCTCTTCTATTTTTATATCTTTCTTTTTAGTCTTATTATCTAAAGAATTATTATTAAGATTAATTCTAAAAACCTTTATTTAATATTAAAAATATACTTTAGTTTTTATAAATTCTTAGAAATAAAGTTAATAAACTTATTATAATAAAATATAGAATATTATCTTTTCTAATATCTTCTTTTTAGATTTAATTAATAAAGTCTAAATAGGAAATAGGAACTTTTATAAAATAAACTAATATTTCTTTATCTTATAAATCTAATATCTTTTAGACTTTCTAAGATATTTATAATTATAATAAATACTTTATTTATTATTATAAAGAGTATTTTAAATATAAACTTTATAAGAAATAGAATATTTTTCTTTATATTTATCTAAGTTAGACTGATTTTACTATTTAGTATAAAGAGTTTTAATTTTAAATTTATTATAAGGTTTCTTAAAAGAATTATTTAAAAGTATATTTTTAAAGTTATTTATAAGATTAATTAAACTAAAACTAGAATAAGAATCTTTATAAGAACTTTAAAGAGTTTTAAATAACTTAATAATATTATAATTAAATAGACTATTTATATTAAATTATAAATAATAATTATTATAATTTAATTAAAAAGTAGTTAATAATAATATTATTTAACTTTTAAATAGATTAATTAAATAAAACTCTTTATAAATAACTTTATAAATAATCTGATTAATAGAAGAAATAAAAGTATATTACTAAGTATAAATATTTATATATTATTTAATTTAACTTATTATTGAATATAGATAATATATAATAAACTAATTTATATATAAGTAAAACTCTTAGTTAAAATATTCTAAAAAGATAATAAAATAATTATTTATAAAAAACTTATTTAAACTAAATATATACTATATATTTAATAAAGTTTTAAAAGATAAACTTAATATTTTATAATTTAGTAAATCCTAAGAATAAAATAGAACTTTTATATTATATTATTTTAAAGAAAAAGTAAATATTTACTTGATATTTAAAATAGTTATATTTAGAATAAAGAAAGGAAAATTATAATAAAACTTATAAAATTATAAAGATATAAACTCTTTATTAATTATTTAAAGTATAAAATCGATTAAATTGATTTTTATATAATTAGAAGAAGAAAATATCTTAATAGATCTTCTTAGTATATTAATAAAAGTATAGCTAGTATAATTAGAAGTAAAAGCTAATTATAATAATTAAAAATAAAAAGAGTTTATCTAAATCTAATTATAAAAAAGATTAGTAACTAAAAGATAAAAAGATTAAAAAAATAAAATAAAAATTAAACTTATTTATAATATCTAGATAATAAAACTCTGAATATTTTTATTAAACTTAATTGAAGATAAAACTATCTTATAATTAGAAAATATAAAACTTGAAAATAAAGAGAATTAAACTTATTTATATTAGTTTTATAATATATATCTCTAAATAATCGAGGATATATAAAGAGTTAACTTTATATTATTTAATTATAAAAAGTATACTTAATAAGATATATATTAATATAATAATCTAATATATTATTTAGTATATAATTATCTTTATTTTTATTTCTTTTATTTATATTAAAACGATTTTATTTAGAAGATATAATAATTATAATTATAAATATAAAAATTAGAAGAAAATAAATAGAAAGTAATAATACTAATAGTAATAATATATTATATATAGTATATATATATTATATAAATAGAAAAAGTGTTTTTATTATAAATATACTAGAAACTTACTTTAAACTTTACTATTATAATAATAATTTATTAAAACTAGTTTCAATTAAAGTGATAATAATAAAAATAATTATCTAAAATAAATAGTTCTAGTTAATAGTTATTTACTAGATTAACTAAATACTTATAAATATATTTCTAATAAATATTTAATCCTCTAATTATAGTATTATCAACTAAGAGAATTACTTGATAAATATAAATAATTTAAATTATATTTACTAAAATAAAGCTCTTTAAAAATCAATTGAGAATAAAAGTAATTTACTAAATATATAATTTTTAAAACAAGATATTAGAAATTATTTTATTTATTAATCTTTTTTCTTTTCTTAGTATAGTTTAAAGTTATAAGCTAGAAGATATATTATAGAAAGTATTATTTAACTTAATAATTATATTAGTACTAATTAACTAATATAGTTAATTTAGTAATATAATTATTACTTTATATAAAATTCAATAATATTCTAACTAATTATTATAATTATATCAATAATACTCTATTAACTAAATAACTAAGAGAATTAGCTGAAAACTAAATTAACTAAAAAGTATTAGTTAAAAATAATATTCTTTATTATTAATCAATATAATTAGTATTATTCTCTTTTAGCTAAGAATTTCTATAAAAGAAGAAGAGATTCTTAGTTAAAGAGAAAGTAGTTAATTCTCACTTTATTACTTTTATATTTATTATTACTCTATCTAGTTATCAGTACCTTTAATATAAAGTATTATTAATATAGTTATAATAATTAGTTGAGATACTATTGAATCTTATATAGAATAATAATTATATCACCGAACTAATTATATTAATTAATTAGTATTAATATAATTATCAAGTTAAATAATACTTTTTGTAATAATATATTATAAACTTAGTATATAAAGATTATATATATCTATTAAATAATATAAATTTTATAACTTCTATTATAAAAATATAAAGATAAATAAAATAAAAATTCTTTTTTATCTTTAAATTTTAATTCTTTTTTTTATTATTATTTTATAAATATAAAAGATTATTATTATATTTAATTAATATCCTTTTAATAAAAAAAGAAGAATTCAAATATTTCTTTAATATATTATAATTGATTAAAAACTATAATTAACTCTTTATTATATTTATTAGTATAATATTTAATAATATTATTTTTTCTTAATTATAAATTAAAAATAATTATACTATAAAGTATTTATAACGAAATTAAGATTACTAATTATTATTATTATAATATTATAAATATTAAAGTTAATCTACTAATAAGAAATAATAATAATTCTATATATATTATTAATATTAATATTAATAAATTCTTGAAAACTAGGAATTTTATTTAAAGTCTATATTATAATATTATTATTTACTTAATTAATAAATTTATAGAAATCGCTTTATTATTAGATATAATTTACAATAAATTATTCTTATTATTTATTAATATTTTTTATATATTTATTAATAATATTAGAAAGTTTATAATAATTATTTTTAAATTTACTTTTTAAATTAATATAAAAGATAAAGTAAATATATTAAGTATTTTTCAACTTTGAATATTTATTATAATATATATTTTAAAGAAAATAATATTTTTAATACTTTCTAACTTCTTTATCTAAATTGTAATTATTTTTAATTTCTTTATTTCTTTTATAATTATAAATATTATTAATATAGTAAAAACTAGCTTTAAAACTTGAAATTATTAATAACTAAATTTTATAATTATATATAAAATTTTAGTTTTTAAGAATATATATATAAAATTAATAATACTTTTCTTTTTAAACTATTTTATAAAATATTTTAATAAAGTTATTAATTATTTTATTAGAAACTATCTTACTAGTTTTAATTTTATATTTAAAGTTAAAAGAAATTATTTTATATAAAAAGAATTATAAGAATATCGTATATATATTTTTAAATAATATATAAAAAGTAGAATATTTAATATTATTATTTTCAACTTTATTATTTTAATTATTATTTTAAATAGTTTACTTTTATTTATATATAGTAAGTTACTTAAATATATTATATTTTAAAAATATTAAAATTTCTATAAACTTTTTTATAATAAATATATTTAATTTATTATATAATAATTTATATAATTAAGTATTTTAGGAATTTACTCTTTATTATAATATAATATTTTAAAAGCTATATAATAAACTTTATATAATATTTTTATATTTAAGATTAAATATAATATTATTAAATAGTATAGTATAAAAAGTAAAAATTAATTTATTAATATATAATATTGAATTTATAACTTTTAAAATTATATTTATTTATTTATATTATATTTAATATATACTTAAATATATTTTAGAATATAGATATATAATTTATAATATTTAATATATACTTTAAAAAGTTTAAATATTTTTATAATATAAAAATGAATTTTTTATATTAATTAAAATAATAAATAAAGATATATCTATTATTATTAACTTATTATATTCAATTAATAAATATTAATAAAGAAGAAATATATAAAGTTATATTTTTAAAGTATCTTAATATATTATAAAATATAATTAACTTTATATATTTATTATAAGATTATTTTAATTTTAATATTAGAATAAGTTTAGATTTCTATATTCTAAAATAGTTTAGATATAGTATTAATATATTTTAAAAAGATTTATAATTTTTATTTTATTTACTTAATATTAAAATATATAAAAGTATTTAAGATTTTTTTAAATTTTTATAAAATAAATATTTTTATTTAAATTCAAATCTAAACTATTTATTTTTAAAAAAGTAAAAAAGTTTATTACTTTATATTTTACTAATAAATAATATAATATAAAGTTTCTAAAGAAAACTTTAATATAAACTTTTAATTTAAAACTTTTATTTAAATTAAACTCTTTTAATATTAAAGAAATAAAGATTATAATAATAATAATTATTATTTCTAATATAACTTTATATTTATTTTATAATTATAATAATAAAGATATTAATATCTTAATTATAAATATATTATTATAACTATCTTTTTATTTAAATTTAATTCTAAATAAAGTTTAAATATATATAATTATCTAATTAAATTGAAAAGATATAAGTTTAAAAGATATATATAATTTTATTTATTTTCAAAATATATTAATCTAATATTATAATATAAGATATATTATAGTAATATTATAATATAATTATCTAAGTTTTATTTCTATCTTTAAATACTAATTATATATTAAGTTTGTTAAATTTAAATTTTTAAAGAATTTTAATATTTTCTAAGATAAAGAATTAAAATATAATAATTTAATTAAGTTTAGATTATAAGAAGTTAAATATATTTAGAAAAATAAAAAGTATAATTTAATATTATTATTTAAAATAAATTTTAAAAAGATATTTTTATTTATAAAAATATTAAATATTCGAAATCTTTTATAAAATAAAACTATATTTATTTATATTAAACTTTAATATTATTATTATTATTAGATAATAATATAAATTAAAAGGATTACTAATATAATCTTAATTAAGAAACTAAAGATTAATAATTCTAATTAGATATTTTATTAAATAAAAAATCTAATCTAAATAATATTAATTAAATATTAAATTTATAAAGTATTATCTAAAGAAATATTAATAATTTAAAAGATATTAAAAAAGTATTAAAAATAATATTATTTTTCTTTAAACTTATAAAGTTTATTTACTATAAAGAAATATTATATATTTATTAAAGATTTATTCTTTTATAAAGTTTTAATAATTATATTTTAATTTTAAATATCTTTTAAAAATATTTATATATAAAGTTTATTATAAACTTTAAACTATTATTTAAATTCTTTAAAAATAATAATATTTATTAAGAATATAAAAAATATTAGAAACTTATTTTATTAACTTTAAAATACTTTAATAATATTATTAACTTTTATTTAATTTTTAATTAACTTTTCTAAAAAAGTATAAATAGATTTCTATATATTATCAATTAGTTTAAATTTAAATAGATATTATAAATTAACTTTGATATTTTTAATTATAATAAATATTTTAGAAGA
The DNA here is from genome assembly GCA_026225955.1 of Clarireedia paspali. Taxonomy (NCBI): domain Eukaryota; kingdom Fungi; phylum Ascomycota; class Leotiomycetes; order Helotiales; family Rutstroemiaceae; genus Clarireedia; species Clarireedia paspali. Next base: position 22,334 of record JANGZZ010000273.1, on the reverse strand, counting down.
TTTAAGAATAATAATTATAAATATTTTTAACTATAAATAAAAATAAAGTATATTATTATTAAAAAGTTAAAATATAAAACTAAATTAAATAATTTTTATAAAAGAAATAATAAATATTATTAATTTATATAAAATTAAAGATATAATAAAAGTTTTATAGATTAAATAGAAGTTAAATTAAACTTTATATTAAATATATATAATATTTTATATTGAAAATAAATAAAATAAAGATAATTAATACTTTTATTTTCTTTTTATTTATAACTTTTTGCAAAATAAAAACTTGATTTATAATTTATAATTTATATATTATTTAAACTATTTAAAAAACTAATAAGATAATAATTTAAATAATATTTATATTTTTAAGAATAAGAAAATATAATTATTTAATATAATTAGTTACTTGGAAATTAATAAATAATAAAAATATAATATTATTTTAAATTTAAGAATATTTTTAATAATATTTCTATTAGTTACTTATAATTATAATTAAAATTTAGATCTTATATAAAAGTGGATTTTTAGATTATAAATTTTAAATTTTATATAAAAGATTAAATAATTATATAATAAATAAAAGTATTATATCTTTAAAAATTATAATAAATATTAATAACTTTTATATAATCAAATATTCTATTTTAATTAATTCTAAATCAAATCTAAATATTTCTATTTTTAATAATTATACTTTATAGTTTTATTTATTATTTATTTTAAATAAAGTATATTTATAATTATTATTTTTAAAAAAACTATTAATTATAAAGTATATTATAATCAAACTAGATAAATAATAAACTTTTAAAGAATTATTACTTTCTTTAATAATAATAATTATTTTTAAAGATATAAGAATATATTTAAATAATATTATATCTTTATAAATAAGATAATATAAAGATAATTTATTATTAATATCTTTATCTTTTTTATATAAGAAATTTATTTAATATATATTTCTTTTTGAAAATATTAAATTAATATAAAAAATAAATTAAATTAATATAGAAAATAGATTAAATTGATATAGAAGATAAATTAGATTAATATAAAAGATACTTTTATAATAGATTTTAACTTTAAATTAATTACTCTTTTTAGATTATATAACTTTATATTTATAATAAACTTTTATTTTATATTTATAATAAACTTTTACTAAATAAATATAATAGGTTTTTACTTTATTTATATAATAAATTTTGATTATATATTTAAAATTAAGTTAATTACTCTCTCTAGATTATATAACTTTATATTTATAATAAACTTTTACTTTATATTTATAATAAGCTTTTATTAAATAAATATAATAAACTTTTACTTTATTTTTATAATAAATTCTAATTATATATTTAAAATTAAATTAAATATCTTCTTTAAATTATATAACTTTATTATATAATAAACTTTTATTTAATATTTATAATAAACTTTTATTCTATCTTTATAATAAATTATAATTATATATTTAAAGTTAAGTTTTATTAAATAATAATTAGTTTTTATTATTTAACTGTTATCTTATATATAAACTTTAAATTTAACTATCTTTCTAAATTATATAACTTTATTATATAAAGTTTTATTATAATTAACTATTTAATAATATTACTTAGTATTTTAATAAAAATAAAATCTTTAAAGAAATTATAAAAATAATCTTTTTAAATTACTAAATATAAACTACTTTATTTTAGTTATATAAAAGATATAATATTTAAATAAAGTTTTAATAATTATTATATTATTAATTACTACTTTAATTTAATTTCTAGTTTTTTATTTTATTTATTATATTCTTAATTATCTTTAATATTATTATTAACTTCTTTATTATAAAATATTAAGATAATATTAATATACTATTAATAATTTAAAAGTAAAACTTATTAATTTTTATTATATTTAAATATATAACTTTAATATTAATTAAAAATTTTATTTATAAATTATCAAAGTTAATCTATAATAATTCAATATTAATAATATAATAATTAAGTTATAAAATATATTTCTTATATTACTCTATTATTAATAATAGTTTATAAAACTTCTCTTTATTTATTTTCTTATTAAGAAACTATTTTTTTAAATAGAATTTTTTAATATAAAGTAACTTTTATATTATATAATTTTCTAGAAAAAAATTAAATATTATCTTTCTTTAATAATAAGAATTTATTATTTTAAATATAATTAAAAGTAATATATAAATTTAAATAAGTTATTAAACTTTATTATAAGAATATTAATATTAAAATATCTATTATATTTAAATTATAAAATATATAGTATATAAAAATAAAAGAGTAATAAATATAATTAAAGTAATTTAAATTATTTAGTTATTAAAAAATAATATTAAATATTAAATTATTAAACTTTTCTATATACTTTAAAAAAATTATAAAAAAAGATAATTTATTTTATATTAACTTATTACTTTTAATTAATATTATTATTTCTATAATTAGATTTTTTTTAAAATTAAAATTTAGAATTATAATAATATTAGAAATAAAGATTTAATAACTTTATTTTAAAAACTTCTTAATTATATAATTTATTTAACTATTAAGAAGTTTAAAGAATTTATTAATTACTATATTATATCTATTTATAATTTTATTTATAAATAAATAAATATAAACTTTAATAAATATAATATTAAAAGAAAGTAATTAATATTAATTTTAATTATTCTTAGTATTTAGAATAAAATTAAAAAGTATAAAAATTAATTTATAAATAGAAATAAATAATATTATAATATAAAGAGATTTAATATAATAATAAAGTTATTAAAAAGTATTTAATCTTATTAAAATTATAAAGTAATAATAAAATCTACTTATTATAAAAACTTTATTAAAAACTTTAAAATACTAATAATAAACTATTTTAATTTATATTTTTTAATCTTTAATATTATTATTCTTTATAACTATCTAATATTTTTTAAAGTCTTCAAGATATTTAATTTAGATATTTTTAAATATAAGAATAATTTTATATAAAAAAGTTATTATAAAATAAGTTAAATAAATAAAAATAAATATATAATCAAAAGATATTAATAATCTATATATTAGAAGTTTTAAAAAACAATAGATATTATATAATTATATATATATAAATATTATATATTTTAAAATAAAATAATATAGACTTTAACTTACTAATAGATATTAAAATATTAAAAAGAAATTATAGTATTTATAAAATAATATATAATATAAAGTAACTAATATTTATTATTATTTATTATAAAGCTTTAGTTAGAAAAAAGAATCTTTTTATATTAAACTAGTTTATTTATTATTTACTTTTATATATTTTATTTTAACTATTATAAAATTAATATAAATACTTTTAATTTTAATTATAAACTACTTTTATAATATTAATTATATTTCTAACTATAATATAATTTTATATAATTTATTTTATAATATAGATTCAAATTCTCAAATAGATATATTTAATTTAAAGTAATATTATTTTATATATAAAGTTGATTATTATATATATAAAGTGAAAAAAATAAAGTTTAATTAGTTCAAAAGTAGTTACTTTAAATATAAATTTTAATCTAAAATCTAAAGTTAATTAATAAATTTATAAAAAGTAGAGACTTATAAAGATTATAAATAAGAAACTATAATATCTTTATTATATATTTTATAATTTAGTAATTAAAATCTTAATATTAATAAATAAGAATTATTAATTATTTATTAAAGTTAATTTTTAATAATAAATCTTTATTTAAAATATATTTATTAACTTTATTTTTCTTAATATTATTTTATTAAATATAGTTTATTTTTTTAATTTTAAATTTCTTTGGAACTTTTTATTTAATAGTTTAATTTCTTTTAAATCTATATTTATTCTATATATTAATAATAATTCTTTTTATAATAAGATAATTTTAAATTTTAAAAATAAGTTTATTATATATTAAATTCGAAATTTAAAAGTTCTATATTATTTCAAGTTACTTTAAATAATAAATTAAATAAAAAAATATTTAACTTTTCTTTTATTTATAAATAGAATTATATAGAAATAAAGCCTTTATTTATTTAAATTATATTAAATAATCTTTATTTTCTTTAATAACTACTTTTAGTTTAAACTTTTATTTAATTAATACTATTTTTAAATATATATTTATATATTTTAATTACTTTTCTTTCTTTATATATTTTCTTTATTTCTAATATTATTAATAAAATAAGAGATTATATATTATAATTAACTATTACTTAATATAGTAATATATATTTAAATATAAATTAGTATATTAATATCTCTTTTTATTTTATTTTCTCTTTTAATAAAGAATAATTTAGTTTAATTAAATATTTTAATACTATTTAAATTCAAACTTTAATTTATATATCTTTATTATATAAATTATAATAACTCTCTTTTATATTACTTAGTTTATTTTTATTTAAAATAATATTATATTAATAACTTTCTATATTAATTCTTTAATATAGATAATAGAATTATAATTTTTAAATATATTTTAATTAATTTTTTAATATAACTATAATTTATTTAAAATAAATAGAAACTTTTAATATTTTTAATATAATTAATTATTTAAATTAATATTAATAATTATTTAAAAATATCTTAAATATTTTATTACTATTAATTGTTTCTTAGAATTTCTTTTTATTATTAGATTAATAAAGTGAAATACTAAATCTTTATTAATTAAAATTGATTTTCTAGAATATAAAATTAGAAGAGAAATATTAGAAATAAAAGTATATAAAGTCTTTTTTAATATTTAAATATTAATAATATTAATATATACTAATTAATAATTTTATAAGATATTTTATTATTAATATTTTAATAACTCTATTTTAAAAGTAAAATAGCTATTAGTTTTATAAATTATTTAATTTTTAAAATATAATCTTATAAGATTAAAGTTTATAAATTTAATAATAAAAAGATTATTTTAATTATCTTATTTCATTATTAATATATTTTAGGGTTTTAAATCTTAGTATATAATATTATTTTTATAAAACTATTTAAAGTTTAATAAAGTTTATTAATTAATAGATTTAATATAATTAAAAGATAAATACTTTTTATATTTAACTTTTAGATATATATTAAGATTATAAATAATAAGTTTTATTATAATATAGACTTTATTATTTATAAGTTTGAAAATACTTTTATATTTAATAATATTTTCCTTTTTAATATTAGAATAATATAAATAAAGTATATAAATATATTTATATAAAAGAGTCTATTTATAAAATAAACTTTATTTCTTTCTTTATTAACTTTATTAAGAACTTTAATAATAATTATATATATAGTTTTATTATCTAATACTTTATAAACTACTTTATAAAATTCACTCTTAAATATAATTATATTTTTATATTTTATATTAATTAAAAAGTACTTTTCTTATAAAGAAAATAAATATTAAATATTAAAGAAATTAACTTTTATATTATATTATTAATAATATTATTTATACTTTTTAATATAATTAATAAAATCTAGAAACTTAACTTTAAATATATATTCTTCTTTAAAATAAATAATTATATTATTTATAAAAAATAAAGAATATTCTTTTATTAAAATTATTAATTTAATTATAATCTAGTTTAAAATAATAATAAGAAGTATATTATTAATAAAGTTATAATAGATTTAAAAATAAATTATAATTGATTTCTTTTAAAGATTTATATTAAAATAAAGTATTTTAATATTATAATCCTTTCTAATTTTAAATAGAAAATTATAATAAAATAGTAATTTAACAAAGTCGAATCTAAATCGAATAATATTTTAAGAAATTAAATAAAAGTTAAAAAAGTATTTATAAAATAAAAGTAAATAAATTATAAAAGAAAAAGTAAAAAGTTCTTTTAAAAAAAAATTAATAGTTTTATATAATAAAGTAACTTTCTTTATATAAAGGAAGTTAAATAAATATTTTAGTATATTAGAAATTATTAATTATATTTATAATAGAAAGTATATAATAATTTAAATTATTAAATTATTTAAATTTATTATTTTTTAAAGAAATTAAAAGAATTATAAAAATAATAAATAGATATATAAAATAAATTTTAAATTATATCTATTTTATTATCTTTATTTATACTTTATTTATAAAAAATATATTTGATATTATATACTTTTAACTATAACTAAAAGATTAGATTTTATTATTCAAAGTTAATAATAGATTATATATTTAATTAATAAATTACTTTCAAACTAAACTTTATTAAAAAGATTTTCTTTATAAAAATTAAATTAACTTTAACTAGTAAATATAAAATATAAAATATATATAAACTATTTTCTATTTATTAATATTATTATTATCAAATTTATATATAATTATTAAATAATCTATAAATAAAAACTAAATTAATATTATCTATTTATTTATTTTTTATTCTAATCTTTATATTAAACTTTTATATATTATCTAGTTATATTTTTTATTCTTTTTTAATCTCTTTTAAACTTAATTAAATTTTTATATTTATAGTTATTAAATAACTTATATTCTTTTAACTCGTTTTATAAAAATACTTTATTACTATTTATAATATATTAAATTAATATTAATAGTTTAGTTAACTTCTAAATTATTTATAATATTTCTAATATTTTTTATTTTAATTTTAAGTTATTATTTTAATAAAATTATAATAATATATTAATATAAAAGTAATATAATATAATAAATTATAATTATTAATATATTTATATTTGATTTTATATATACTAAAAGTTAAAGTTTTTATAATTAACTTTTATTATATTTTTTTATATATTAAATACTATTTAATATATATATAATATTTATACTAATATTTATATCTTTTCTTTTAAATAATATATATATTAAATAAATTATAAATAAAATAAAGTTTTGTTATATTATAGTTATTCTTTTTATATTCCCTTTTATTATTTAACTAATAAATTATAATTATTCTCTTTATATATAATAAAGTATTAATTAATTATAATAAACTCTATATAATTCATATTTATATTTTTAATAGAAAGTTATTATAATAAATTGTTTTCAAAGTAACTAAGATTAAAGTATTAAAAAAGAATATTATTTATATATATTTATAAAGATTATTATTAAAATTAATTTATATTTTATATTTATATTTATTACTTTTCCTTTATTTCCTTTTTATAAAAAGTAACTAGATATAATATAATAATATATTATATAATATATATAACTTCTTTTTATATATATAATTATATATTATTAACTTTTTAAATATATTTTTAATTTACTTTAAAATAGAAAACTAAGATTATTTATATTATATAAATTCTTAAAATCTTTTTAAATAGTTATAATAAATCTTTTATTTATAATATATCTAGATATAAAGTGATATATAAATAATAAAGTATTTAATATCTCTTTTTATTTTCTTTTCCCTTTATTTTATATTTGTTAAAGAATAATATATATTAATCTTTAATTAGATATAATATAATAATTAGTATAATTTATAGTTTTTCAAATCTTTTTATTTAGTAAAAATAGATATTTTATTCTTTTATATATTTAATTATTTATATTCTTTTTAAAAATAAAAAGTAAAGAAAAAGTTCTAATTTAAATATAACTTTTAATTATAAAAAGTATATATATACTTTTTTATCTAGATCTTTTTCTTATTTCTTTTATATTTTTTATTTTTCTCTTTTCTAAATATTATTATTATAAATTCTATTATTTCGAATTTATATTTAAAGATTATTTATAAAATATTATAATTAGAAATTAAAAAATATATTAAATTATATATATATTAATATTATTTTCAATTATTTTTATTAAAATATTATATAATTAAGAAATTTCTTTCTATTTACTATTTATTAAAAGAAAATAAAAAGAATAATAACTTTAAAATATTTTTAGTATATATAATATTAAACTTCTATAAAATATTATTTTCAAAATATATATTATTATCTTTTAATAATCTTAATAAATAATAAACTTTATAATAATTTAAATAAAATTTCAACTTTTTATAATAATTTAATAATAAACTTAATATAAAATCTTTATTCTATATTTATAAAAACTATTATAATTATTACAATATATTATTCTAATTTTTATAAATAGTTGAAAAAGCTTATATTATTATAGAAAAAAATAATTAATATATAAAAGATATATATAGTTTTTATATAAAGACTAATAATTATATTTAGAAAAAATCTATTAATAAAAAGTATAATAGTTAAAAAGATCTTTTAAAATTAAGAAAATACTTTATAATTTATATAAACTTTTATTAAAGTTTTAGTTAAATAATTTAATATTAATATTATTAAAATTATATTAATTAAATAGATAAATAGTTTTTAATTTATATTTCTATCTTAATATAAATTTTTTATAAATATAATTTTCTTTATACTTTTATATAAATATAAAGATATTTATTATTAAAAAAATAATAAATATTTATAAATAAAGCTTATTAATTTATTTTTCTATTTATATTAAAACTATTCTTTAATAACTTTATAACTAAATTAAAAGTAAAATTATAATAGAAGTTTAATAAAAGGAATTTTATTTATTAGATTTAAACTTTAATAAATAAGTTGTTAATTTTTATAAAGTTCTATTAAATTATTTATTATTTAATAAATAATAAATTAAGTTAATAGATTCTAAATTCTTAATAGTCTATTAGATAATTTAATTATAAATAAAAAATATAATTTATAAAGTTTTATATTATAATCTAATTATATAATAAATATATAATATCTTTATTAATTAAATTTTATATATTTTTCTAATAAAAAAACTTTAATAAAATAAATTAAAAAGATTATAAATCTTAATTTATAATTTAAAAAGATATTTCCTTAAATAAACTAATTAATTTTTCTTTATTAATAATTATTATCTTATATAGTTAATATAATTAATATATTATTAAACTTTTAGAAAAATTATTTATTATAAAATCTTTACTTTCTAAACTGAAATTTAATATTTATATAAATAAATAATTAACTTTTTTATTAATATCTATTTAATCTACTCTAGATTAAATATTTAAAATCTATTTTAAAAAGAGAAATATATTAATTATTATTTAATCTAAAAGTTTAAGATAAATACTTTATATATAATATAGTTTTTTTATTAAAGGAAATATAAATAAAAGTCTAGAATATTTAGATTATTTCTTTTGAAAAATATTATAATTATTTTATATATTAATAAGTTCTATAAATTCTAGAAATTTATTAAAAGAAATTTTTATATTTTCAAAGTTTATAATTAATAAAGTAGTTAAATAATAATTCTATTATTCTAATAGATATTATAAAAAGTTAATATATATATTTAAATAAAAAGTAATAAGTTACTTTTATAATTTTAATAATAAAGTTAAAATATTTTTTATTAAATATAATATAATATATTATCTTATAATAAAGTATATTCTAATAATTATTTATTAAAATCAATTTCAATTAATTTAAAAAAGAAATATTAGAAATAATAAATTAAAGAGATTAAAAATTAATTTTTATAAAGAATTAGATTATTATTATTAAATTATTCTATTTTAGTTTATTTAAAAATAAGAAATTTATAAATAAATCTTTAAACTAATTAAGTTTATAAATAATTAATATTAGAAATAAATTATTTTAATCTATTAATTAATATTATTAAAAAAGAATAAGTTATTAAATTATAATAATATTTCTTAAAAACTTGAACTTTGAAATATAAAATTTAATTTCTTAATTATAGAAATATAATAATAAAGTAAAAGAATAGAATAAAAATATATTTAATAATATAGTAGTAAGAAATAAATGAAAATAATTACTTTCTTATATATTAAAAGTTTAATTATTTATAAAAAAAAATATTTAAAATTATTAGAAAGTATCTAATTTATTTTATACCTTTAATATAATTTATATAATAGAATAATATTTAAGATAAATAAATTATAAACTACTTTATTATATTTAAGATTTTTATTTAAAGAACTTTAAATAAAAGTATTCTATATTTAAATCTCTTATTTATATATATATAAATAAGAAATTTAAATATAAAAGTTATTTATAATATTTTTTTTAAGATAAATTAAAGTATTATATTATATTAAAGTTTCTTATTTATATATATATAAATAAGAAATTTAAATATAAAAGTTATATTATATTATTAAAATATTATATAAAACTATATTATATTAAAGTTTTTTATTTATATATATATAAATAAGAAATTTAAATATAAAAGTTATATTATATTATTAAAGTATTATATAGAATTATATTATATTAAAGTTTCTTATTTATATATATATAAATAAGAAACTTAAATATAAAAGTTATATTATATTATTAAAGTATTATATAAAATTATATTATATTAGAGTTTCTTATTTATATATATATAAATAAGAAATTTAAATATAGAAATTATATTATATTACTAAAGTATTATATAAAATTATATTATATTAAAAATTTTTATTTATATATATATAAATAAGAAATCTAAATATAGAAGTTATATTATATTACTAAAATATTATATAAAACTATATTATATTAAAGTTTTTTATTTATATATATATAAATAAGAAATTTAAATATAGAAGTTATATCATATTATTAAATAAAAAATTTAAATATAGAAAGATAAGTAAATTTATATTATTTATTTATATTAAATTAATATAAACTTAGACTATTTATAAAAAAATATATTTTATTAATTATTAAAACTTTTAACTTATTTAAAAGATTAAATTATTATTATTTTTTATATTCTTATATTCTTTATTTTCTTAATTTATTATTTAATAATTAAAATATATTTATATTTAAATATTTAATATATATTTATAGAACCTTCTAATAAATAAAAAATAAAAGAATATAAACTTTATAATAAAAATAAAATTATTACTAATAGATATTAAAGTTAAAAAAGTAATTAGAAAAGTTTTTAATATTATTATATAATTTTATATTTAATAATAATTACTTAATATTATAATTTCTATTTACTTTATAAAAAAGAATTAGTTTATTATTAAAAATATTATCTGAAAGTTTAAAATCTTTAAAAAAAATTATCTAAAAGTTTAAAGTTTTTAAAAAAGTTATTTAAAAGTTTAAAGTTTTTAAAAGAGTTATTTATAAGTTTAAAGTTTTTAAAAAAGTTATTTAAAAGTTTAAAACTTTTAAGAAGATTATTTAAAAGTTTAAAGTTTTTAATTGAAAAAAAGAAGATATATATAATAAAGATTTATAATTATAATTTTATAGATTATTATAAATAAACTCTTTTAGATAATTATTTTAAAATTTAAAATAAGTAATTTTTATTATTCTTTAATTATATATTAATATAGTTAAATTATAATATAATTGATTTTTAATTTATAATTATTTTTAATTACTTATAATTTAAAAAAGTTAAAGTTTATTTTTATATTTTATATAAGTTTTATTATATTATACTTTATTAATATTAATTAATTCGATATTAAAATAATAATATTAAAATTATTATATATATAATTTTCTCGATTCTTTATTTTGATAAACTTTAAAATAATAAAAAATTGAAACTTTTTATTAATTTAATTGAAAAGTTAATATAAATAAGTTCAAGATATAATAATATTATAAAAAAGTTAAGTTTTAATAATCTCTTTCTTTTTAAAAATATAGTTTTTATAAATATATAAATATATTAATTTAGATTAAAATATAATATTAAATATTATATAAATAAAAGAAATTACTATTATAAAAAAGTTTATTATTTAAATAAATAATAATATATTTAATTAATAAAAATATTCTTTATTCAAAAAAAGGTTATAAAAACTTTATTAAAAAAATACTTAAAGTTTTTAAAAATAATAAATATTTTCTTATATATTAGAATAATTAATAATATTTCAAGTATATTAAATAATTTATATATATAGATTAATTAAAATATTATAAACTAATAAATTAAAAAAAGAAAGTATTAATTATTAAAATTAAAATTAAATTATTAATTAGTTAATATAAAGAAAAGTAAATATTAATAAATAATATTAATAAAATTAGATATTATAAAATTATTATAGATTTAGTAAATTCTAATTTAAAATATAATAATAAATAATATCTTAGAAGAAATATAGATAATTAGTTTTAATTAATTAAATATAAATTTAAATAATAATTAATAATAAGACTTTAAATTTAAAAACGAATTATTTTTATTTATAATAGTTACTTTTATTAATAATATAATTTAAAATATATAATTACTCTTTATAAAGAATATATTTAATATTAATAAAGATAATACTAAAAGTAAATATTAATATATAATTTTAAATATAAAAGTTTTAACTTTATTTATAATAGTATTAATAATATTAGATATTATAGAATTATAATAAAAGTTCTTAAATAATTATTTTTAAAAGTAAAAAGAAAATTAAATATTAGATTTATTTAGTTTTTAAGATAATTAGCTTTTTAATATAATATGAAAAGAATTATAAATTTTATTATAAATATAAGATAAATAAATTCTATTAAACTTTATATATAATTACTTTTAAAATAATTAGTTATTAGAATTATAAATTCTATTATAAATATAAGATTTATAAATTCTATTAAACTTTATATATAATTATTTTCAATATAATTAGTTATTAGAATTATAAATTTTATTATAAATATAAAATTTATAAATTCTATTAAATTTTATATATAATTGTTTTTAAAATATATAAAATTTATAAATTTTATTAAACTTTATATATAAAGTTTATAATTAATAAATATTTTAAAGTAAGAAGAAATTTAATAAATTTTATAAATATAAACTTTAATTAAATAGAAAGAAAGATTTTAATTTTTCTTTATAATAACTATTATTATATATAATTATAATTAAATATTACTTTTATTTTTAATTAAATATATAAGTCTAACTTTATATATATTCTCTTTATTAATTTCAAATATACTTGTAATTAAAAAGATAATATATTTTTTTATTAAAAGTATATTTCTTATATTAATAATAATCTAATAATATATCTTATATTTTAATTTACTAAGTTATAAATAATAATTATTAATAGTAATTCTAAAGTTTTTAATAGTAGTTATCTATATAAGATTTTATATTTATAATTATAATACCCTTTTTATTAGATTTAATAACTAAGATCTTTAAATAAAGATTTTTTAAATCTTTAAATTTAATAGAATTTTTAATAGATATTTATCTTTATATTAGTTTTATTATATATAATATATAAATACTAATTAATAATTCTTATAAAATCTTAAATATATTATTAAAAATAGTTTAATTATTTTAATAAAGATAAATTTAATATTAATATAAAGATGAACTTTAATATAAAATTAGTTTTATTAATAAAGATATAGTATTATTAAAAATTTTTTATAAGACTTTTATTTAAAGTTTAAAAATAAATTATAAATTAAAAAACAATTTAGTTTTATTTTTATTTAATAGATTATATTTATATTATACTCTTTTTAAAAATAAAGATTATTTAATAAATTTTATTATAAAAAGTATAAATAAAGAAATTAATTATTTAAAATTGAAGGTTTTATATTTAATGTAATAATAATTAGTATTAAATTATAATAAGATTATAACTTGATTAAGAAAAATAGAAATATAAATAAATCTTTAAATAAAGAGTTATTATATATAAAATTATATATTACTCTTTATAATAAATTAAAGTTAAACTTTTATAAAGTTTTAGTATTCTAAATAATAATTAATTCTTTCTTATTATCTCTTATAATAGAAATTCTAATTTTAACTAATTATATAATATATTATAAGATATTTAAACTTTTATATAAGAAATTATATTTAGAATTAAAATAATAATTTAAATAAAAGATCTTTAAAATTTAATAATTAGAAAAACTAATTATATAAAGATATATAAGAATTTAAATAATTTATAATTAATTATTATATTAATCTTATTTATTAATATACTTTAATTTATTTATAATACTTTTTCTCTTTCTTTTTCTTTTCTTTACTTTTTATATTTCTCTTTTATTTTCTATTTATATTTTTATAAACTATCTTTATATTTCTTAATTACTTTATTTCTATTATTATCTTTACTTTATAATCTATCTCTTTATCTTTATTATTTAATATATATTATAATTATATAATTATTTTATTTCTATTATTATTTCTTTATTTATTTATTTTTATTATATAATATCTCTTTTTTTATAAATATAAAATAATCTTATATTATATTATCTATAAGAATTATATTTTATAATATCTATTATTTAGAATACTTTTTTAATAATTATTCTTTAATATTTATTATTTAGAATATTCTTTTAATAATTATTCTTTAATATTTATTATTTAGAATATTCTTTTAATAATTATTCTTTAATATTTATTATTTAAAATACTTTTTTAATAATTATTCTTTAATATTTATTATTTAAAATATCTTTTTAATAACTATTTTTTAATATTTATTATTTAGAATACTTTTTTAATAATTATCTTTTAATATTTATTATTTAGAATATTCTTTTAATATTTATTCTTTAATATTTATTATTTAGAATACTCTTTTAATAATTATTCTTTAATATTTATTATTTAGAATATTCTTTTAATAATTATTCTTTAATATTTACTATTTAGAATTATTATCTTAATAATAATCTTTTAATATTTATAATAATATAATTTATATTTTAAATTACTTTATTTTTTTTTAAAAATTAAAATTACTCTTTAATTTAAATAAATTAGAAATTATATATAAAGTATAAACTAATATTATTTATTATTAATTATAGTTATAAAGATAAATTATATTAAATTTAATTAAAATTATTATTAAGAAATTTAAACTTTAATATCTTTTTTATAAAAGAGTATTTATAAAATAGAAGAATAAATCAAACATATTTTATATATTAGATTTTTATTTTTATATTAATAAGAAGAATATTTAATTTTTCTTAACTATATATTATAATATAAAAGAATATCTCTATATTTATTTTCTCTTTAAAATATCTTTTTTACTTATAAGTAAAAAATTAGAAATAAAGATATTATTAGTTATTTCTTTAAATACTAATTTTATAAACTTTATTAAATCTTATTTAATATTAAATATTAATAAATTATTTTATCTCGATATTTTTAATATTTATAATATTAAATTTAATAATTTAATATCTATTTTTTATATATTATTCGATTTAAATATAAATAAGTTTATTATTATAAAAAGAAAGAAGAATATAATAATTAAATTTTAAACTAATTTTTTTAAAATATTGATTTATAATTTTAAGTTTCTATTTAAAATGAAAACTTTTATTATATATATTAAATTAAATAATTATATAATAGTAAGTATATAAAAGTTGTATAATTATTTTAATAAAATTAATAGTTTTATTAATCTATATAAATTTAATATAAAGGAAATATATATTTAATATATATCTAATTTATTTAAATAAAGTAATAATTTAATATTACTATTATTAATATATATTAAAAATTATAAAATATAAATCTTTTAATTATTATTAATTATTTTTAAATAGTAAATATTATTAATTAATATTATTAAAATAATAATTATAAAAATATTAACTTGAACTTTAATTAACTTTAACTTTATATTATTATATATTATTTCTCTTTTTAGTTATAAAGAAATATTAGTTTAAACTCTAATTAGTTCTAACTTTATATTAATATATAATATTTTCTCTTTTAATTATAAAAAGATATTAAAAAGCGAAGTAAGTTTAAATAATATTAAAAAGACTTTAAAATATATAGAAATAGACTTTAATATAGATTTAAATAAAGAATAATTTATTAAAAAATAATTTACTAAATTAAATTCTTAAGAATTAAATTAATAAAAAATCAATTATTTTTTAAAGATATTTAAATTGAAGTTTATAAAATAGTTATAAATAATAATATAAATTAATACTAAATTTCAAATATATAAATATTTAATTATTAAACTATTAATACTAATTATTTATATATATATATTAAATTCTATAATATTTAATATTATATTATTTTAATACTTTATATTATTTTTATATAATCTACTTGATTTCGATCTTAATAATATTCTTAAATTATAAAAGAAAAGAAATTTAAAATTTATTTTAAATATAATTAAACTAATTTAATAAGTTAATAGAATATATTATAATATTAAAATAAATCTATTATTTATAAACTATTTTTTAAAGTTAAGTAATATTATTTATATTATTACTTTAAATAGTTAATATAATAAAGATAAATATTATAATTAGAAATATATTTATATTCTTTATATATTAATAAAGTTTAATAAACTAGATATTAATAAATCTATTTTTAAAAAAAGTTTAAATATTAATAGTAATATATTTAAATAAATAAGAATATAACTTTTTATATTATCAACTTGAAAAACACTTTTATATTATATTTTAATAATATAAATAACAAAGTTATATTTATTATATTAATAGTTAAAACTAAATAAAAATAATAAGTTTAAAGAAATTAATTATATTATAATATTTATTTACTTTCTACTTTACTTCACTTTTATATTTAGTATAACTAGAATCACTTTTAATTTAATATTAAAAATAAAGACTTTATATATTTATTTTTTAAATAAAAGTATATAAAGTATTAAATATTAAATTTATTGAATTTTCTTTATAAAACTTCTCTCTTTATTTATTATATATAAGTTATTTTTATTATATAATAAAGTTTAATTATAATATATTAAAATAAAGTTTTATTAAAATTATAAAAATATTATATAAATTATATAGAATAATACTTAATAATCTATTATTAATTAAATAAAATTATATAAAAATTTAAAATTTAAAATTTTTGACTTTTAATAAATTAATTAATATAATATAAATTTTAGTATATTATAAATAAACTTTATTATATATTTACTATTATACTTTCTAAAATAAAGTTGTTTTAGAAATATAATATTTTAATAAAATATTAAATTTAATAATTAATATTTAAAGAAAATTTGTGAAAAGTAATAATAAATATTATAAATAATAATAATATATTAATAAATAGTAATATAAATATATAAATTATAAGAAATAATAATAAAACTTTTATAATAATAATAAAATAAAGTTAAAATAATAGTTAGAAATAAAATTTAAAAATTAAAACTATCTTTATTTATAAACTTATCTATATTAAAAAGATAAAGATCTTTTCTTTTATTATTAAAAACTATTTAAAAAGTTATTTAGATATAAAGTTTTCTAGTAAAATAATATTAAAGAAATAATTATATAAGATAATAAAATAAACTAGTAAAAATAAATACTTTTAAATTTAAAATTTATAATTAAAGTTTAATTTTATAAATTTTAATTATATAACTTTTAAAGTATATTAAATTATTAAGAACTAGTTTTTTAACTTTATATATAAAATAATAATAAATAAAAATTCTATTTATTATTTAATTATATAAATAAATATTCTTAATATAGTTTTATATATAAATAATATAATGAAAAAACTATATTTATTATTTATATATAAGATAGTTATTTTTAATATAAATAATATAATAAAAAAACTATATTTATTATTTATATAAAAGATAATTATTCTTAATATAAATAATATATTAAGTTTTTATATAGATTATAAGAAATTTATTAAATAATAAAAAGAAAGTTAAAATAAAAAACTCTTTTTTATTTATATCTTTAAAAATTAAAGTAGATTATAATTTATAAATTTAGAACTTTTATTAAGATATAAAGATAATTATAAGATTAATAGTAAAAATCTTTTAAAAGATAATATCTTATTAATTTAAATTTTTAAAGAAATTATATAGAATTTATTATAATTAATATTATTAATTAAATTGATATTAGATAATAAATATATTCTTCTCTTTATTCTTTATAATCTTATTAAATAATTTATATAATTACTTTTTTATTATTTTATTATAAATATAAAAAAAATAATCTTTTTAGAATTCTTTTTTAATTTTATCTTTTAAATTTTTCTTAATATTTATAAAGTTCTTTTAAAGATCTTTATATTATTTTCGAATTATTTATAATATATATCTAATAAATTTAAAATCCTATTTAATCTAAATATATAACTTTTTAAATTATTATTTAAAGTTAATAATATTTAGATTTATAATTAAAAGTAATTTTATTAATTTAATTAAAACTTTCTTAAATATATTTAGATTATATTAAATACTTATATATATAAAAATTTAAATAAGTTTATTATTAAAGATCTTACTTTTAAGAAAAGTATTTTATATATTAAATCTAATAATATTATTTATATAGACTTTATTAAAAACTTTAATAAATAAGTTATATTTTATAATTTAATTATAAATAGTATTTAAAATAATATTTAAAATAGTTATTAATTTAAAGAATTAAATAAAAATAATAAAAAATATATATTATTAATTATATTAATAGTTTTTTAATAAAAGTAATAGTTTATTAACTTATTTTTAAAATTAATATCTTTTTCTAGATAATTAATATAAAAAGTATAAATTAAATAATTTATAAGTTTTATTATCAACTTTATTTAATTATTATTAAAATAAATAGATTTTTAGAAAATAAATATTTTAAACTATTTTACTTTTTAATATACTTTTATAACTTTTATATTCTAACTTTAAAAGTTTATTATAAAGAAAAGTTTAATAAATATATAGTTATTAATAAGAATAATATTATTATAAATTATATATATTAAAATATAAAAGATTAAATAAAGAATTAATAAAGAATTTTCTTGAAATAAAAAAATTATATTAAGATAAATTAATTAGAACTTTGAAAATAAAAAGAAATAATATATAATTTAAACTTATTATTAACTTCTTTATAATATTATAAGTGAATTTCTATTATAAAAAAGTCTTTTTCTTTAAACTTTGAATTCTATATTATTTAGAAATAAATATCTTTATAATATAATACTTTATATTATTATATTACTTTATTAAACTTATTATATTTAATATTAATAGAAATTTATAAAACTAAACTTTTATTTATTTTAAAAATAAAAATATTATATATATCTTTTATTATAATAATATTTATTTTATTAATATTATAACTATTATTAAAATTACCTTTATAATTAATATTATTATTAAGTTTATTATATTTAGAATTATTAATATCTTCGATATTATTTATATTATAATTATTATATATTAATTCGAGATATTATATATTTTTATTATTTTTTACTTTATAAAGAGAATCTTTATTAATTATTCTTTTTAATAAATAAATAAACTTTGTAAATTAACTATTAGTATAAAATTGAAATAATATAATTATAATTATATTATATTAATTATCTTATATAAGAAAAATAGATTTATTATAAACTTAATATTAAATAAATAATAAAAGTAGATTATTTAATTTAATTATTAGTTTAGATTTAAATAAAATATCTAATTTAAATTTAATTTTCAATATATTATTAATATACTTCGAATATTATTAATATAAAATATTATAAAAAGAATATTATAAAATATCTTAATAACTTTATTTAAATTATTAATATTTATAAAATTACTATTAATTTAATAATAAAGTATTTTAAAATCTTATTAATATTAATTAATAAACTTTCTTTTTTCTTTTTTTTACTTTTCTATTAAATAGATTTTAGAAATTTAATAGAGAAATAATATTATTATCTCTTTATTATAATTTTATATAAAAATAATTATTTACTAATAACTAATATCAATATAATTATAATATCTATATATTCTTTAATTTAATTAAATTATAAAAATAAATGATTTTATATATTTAATAAATTTCTATTTAATATAATAAATACTAGCTTTTATATTCTTAGTATTAAATAGTTATAAAAACTATATATTATTTAGATCAATTTATAAAAGTTGATAATTCTTTTTATTAAATATCTTCTTTTTTCTCTTTTTAAATATTTTATTATTATTATTATATTATTATAGAATATTCTAAAGTATTTTAAAAATATCTTTTATTAGAATTTAGATAATAAATATTATAATTAGTTAAGATTAAAATTAAATAATAATAAATTTATATTTAAAGAAAACTTATAAATTATTAGAAATAAATAATAATAAAGAATATTTATAAGTTACTAGAAATAAAGAGAGGAAAATATAAAGAAAGAAAATAAAATAAGATTTTAAAGATAAAATTAAAAAGAAATAAAATATAATAAAAGTAGATTTTATAATTATAAATAATTATAATAAGTAAATAAATATTATAAATTTTTATAATATAAATAATTATCAAAGTAGAAAGAATAAATAAAAGTTTCTATAATAAAGAAGAAAAAAGATATTAAAATAAAACTTTAAATTAATAATATATTAAAGAAACACTTTTTAAAATATAGATTTCTAAGATATAAGTTTCTAATATATAAGTTTTTAATATAAAGAGAAATTTAGTATAATTATATATTATATAAATAAGTTTAATAAATAATTAAGACTATATAAAATAATAATAAAATCTATTAAATATAATAATTTAAACCACTATATTTCAATATAGATTATAATTATATAAATAATAAAGTAAAAGAATATTTAACTTAGTTTTAAAGAATATATAAATATATATAATATATTTAGTTAGAATTAATAGTTTAATATTAATATTTATAAAAGAATATAATATAATATTATAATTTATTAAAATTAACAATTATATAATTAAAGTAATAAAGTTTTATTTAAAAGTTTATTATTTTTTATACTAATTAATAAAATAATTAACTTTATATAAAATAATTATAAAAAGTTTATTATTATTATTATTCTTATAAATATATATTATAATAATAATTAAGATTATATATATTTTAATAATACTTAGTTTCTTTTATAATAATAGAATTTAAAAAAGTTTAGAAAGTTATTTAAATAATATAATATTAAATATAAAAATTAATAATTTAATTAATTTTAACTTTTTCTTTATATAATTAATTACTTTTTTAATTAAAACTTTATATAAATATTATAATAATTTTAACTTCTTACTTAGTTTAGAAAATATATTTTATATAATAAATAGAAATTTAAAAAAAGAGTTTATATATTTTATTATAATAATAATTTTATTAATAAAGTATAATTTTTTTTATATATTTTTATTTTATAATTTTCTAATCTAAATTTTAAATTATATTAGAATATATCTATTTAGTAAATATTATTTAAACTTTTTAATTTATATTATTATATATTAAGATTATAGTTTCTAATATAAATTATTATTAAAAATAAATCTTTTAATTAAATAAAATATTATTAAATATAATCAATTAGTATATAATTTTTTATAAACTATTTATAATTTAATATTATAATATAATTATCTAAATAAATAATATAAAAGAAAGTAAATAATTAGATATAACTATTAATTATAAGATTAAATAAAATATAATAAATAATTAATAGTTTATTTATATTATTATATTCTTTAATTTATAAAAGTATTTTTAAATATTTAGTTATAAATCTAAAATTATAATAAAGTTATTATAAAAAGGAAATATTAATTAAAGTAAATATATTAGTTTTAAAGTTAATAAAAATATTAGTTTAATAAATAATATTATTCTTTATTAATTTATATAATATTATTAAATAGTTTTTATTTATAAATTTTATTAAATTCAAATACTTTATATCTTTTAACTTATTTAGAAAAGAGTTTTTATTTAAATATTATTTTTTATTTAATTATTCTCTAATTAATATATATATATAATAGTTTTAGTTTTTATTTCTAATAATATATTTTCTTCTTTAAACTCTTTTAATATATTTTGATATTCTTTAATTTTATTTATTATATAATAGAAAGTTTAAATATAATATATAAAAAAAAAGAAGCTTTTTAAATATTTATTTATTTAAATAAATAAAGTAGCTTTTTGAAATATAAAGAAAAAATATTAGAATATATTTATAAATAGTTATAATTAGTTTTTAAATATATTTTATAATACTTTTTATAATATATTAATAATA
>JANGZZ010000272.1:0-37418 GCA_026225955.1 Clarireedia paspali | reverse complement strand
TTATTAAATATTAATTAAATTAATAATTTAAATTTAATTTAATAAAATTAATAAACTTAATATTTAGAATTATTAAAATTAATAGTAACAATAATATAGTAATAGTATAAAGATATAAATAAACTAGTTCGAATTATAAAAATATATTATATTTAGTATTAACTTCTTTTTATTAATATTTTTATTATTTTAATGATTTTTCAATGTTTTTATAATTTTTAAAGTTTTTAAGTGGAAATTTCGATTTTAAAAAAAAAAACAAAAATAATTTTTTATTAAAAAAACATGATTTCTTATTAAAAATTATTAGATTAAAATCGAATATAATAAATAACTTTTTTATAATTTAAACTAGCTAAGTTATTTAGTTATATAACTATCTACTATTAAGATATTATTAATATTATTAATTTTATTGATTTTTACTTTATATTTTCAAAATTTTTATATAAAAACTTTAAAAATTATAAAAATATTAAAAAATTATTAAAACAATAAAAATATTAATAAAAAGAAGTTAATATCTAATATAATATATTTCTATAATTTGAACTAACTTATTTATATCTTTATACTACTTTTATATTATTATCACTATTAATTCCAATGATTTTAACTATTAAGTTTATTAATTTTATTAAATTAAATTTAAATTATAGATTTAATTAATATTTAACAATATTAATAATTTAGAGTAATTTATTGAATATAAAAGAACTTTTAAAATATTAATATACTTATTAAAGTATTATATTAATATTTATTAATATAGAAACACTTTTTATTTTAAATAATAATAATTAGAATATTATTTTTATAACTTTCTTTTTAATTATCTTTAGTATCTTTATATTTATCAAGTTATTACTTCTAATTATTAATACTATTAATAATATTATAGATATTATTATATTATTAACTTTATTTATAACTCTTCGATTTAACTTTAATATTAATTTATTTAACTTATCTAATATTATAAGTTTAAACTCTTTTACTAGATTTACTATAAATATTATAACTAACTTTAATAGTATTCTATTTTATCTACTTAAATATACTAATCTATTTTTAATAAAATAGATTAATAAAAATTTGAAAATTATTTTTAACTAATTAGCTAATTTAGAATTTACTTAAATCTTTATTTATAAAGTTTTTAACTTTTTAATTAAAGTTAATTCTTTAACTTCTTTCTAGAAATAATAAAGTAAAATACTAGATTTTATTAAAGTATTTAAAGATTATATTAGATTAAGAAAAGTTAAAAAAGTTATTAACTAATTAGTTTCTTAATTTAATAACTTCGAATATATAATTTAGAAAGTAAAAGTTTAAATTAAAACTTTAAAACTATAAAAATAATTTTTAATAACTCTTTTAATAACTTTAAAGCTTTTAATAATCTTAATACTTTTAATAACTTTAATAATAAAAATTATTAAAATTATTTAAAATCTAATTTAGACTTCTTTTATTAATATTATTATATTAAGTAATTTAAAGTTAAATAACTAAACTATTATTATAATTAAATTTAAAATAATTAAGTTTAAAGTTAAACTTTTAAATTATTTTATTTTAGTATATAATATTATATTATATTATAATACTTTCTCAATTTTAACTATTTATAATATTATTAATAAAGCTTTTAAAGCTAAAGAGATTAAAAAACTAATTATTTTAATTATTATTAATATATCTAATAAAAAGAACTTAGTACTAATTATAATTCTTTTTTATATAATCAACTTTTTAATTAAAAAGATTAATATTTAGAAAAACTTTTTTAATTTTAAAAGTATTTAAAAGAATAAGTTTTAATTTAAAATAATATTATATAAAATCTTTATAATTAACTTTAATATTTTAGAAGATATAAAATTAATATTAAAAAAGATTAAAACTTTTAATAACTTTTTAAACTTTAAACTAATTAGAACTTTTTATTAACTCTCTTTTAAAATTAATTAGATTATTAAAAGAGTTAATTTAATAATAATCTCTTTTAAAACTATTAAGAAAGTTAAAAGATATATAAAGAACTAAGTTTATATTATTAGAATTTTAATTAAAACTAAAAAGCTATTAAATATAATAAAGTTAATTTAATATTTAAAATATTAGAGTTTTAAATATATAATTTAATTTTATTATTACTAGATTAAATATAGTTTATATTTAGAACTATATTTAACTTCTTAATATATTTATAATATCTATAATATTTATAGAAAACTTTATTTATATTTAGTTTTAAAATATATTAACTACTTTTAATTTTATATTAATAACTTAAAATTATATAAAGTATATAAAGTAATAAAAAGAGTTAATTTTAGTTTATAAATAATTAAAATATCTAGATATTATAAGTAAATTTTAATAAAAGTTTATTAGAAATTAAATTAACTTTTAAACTAATTATTAAATTAAAAATCAACTTATTAATAGTCTAGGAACTTTAGATTATAATCAAAAACTAAAATTAATTAAATAGTTGATTTATAGTTTATACTAATTTTAATTAACTTTTAATATTATATTAGATCTTCAAATTTTAAATTTTAATATATATTTTAAAAGTTCTAATTACTAATATTATATTAATATCTAATAACTTATATTTAAACTTATTAATAATATAATTAAGTTTAAAGATTAATATACTTGAAATAATTAATATTTATAACAAGATTAATTAAATAAAAAGTAATTTAAAAAAAATAATCGAAAAGAGTTTATTTTTAAAAACTATTATAACTAATTTATTTATTTTAAAGGATTTTAATATATATTATTTTTAATAGAATCTAAAGTTATTTAATATTTAAAAAAAGACTTAATTAGTTTATTAGATTAAAAATAATAACTTAAAGTTATTTAATAATTTAAAGATTAAAATCTTCTTTTATAAAATTAACTTTTTAGTTTTAGACTTTACTTTTATTATTTTAAAAATAATAAAGTATATTAATAATTAGTAAATATTAAATAATCTAAATTTAGATTATTTATTAATCTTTTTTATAATTAAAAATCTAAGTTTAAATTAAAACTATTTAAATCTTTTTTAACTCTTTAATATTAAAAAAGTTAATTAAAATCTATTTAAAGTTAATTTAATTAACTTAGTTAATAAGAGTTTAATTTTTAATTAATAACTTTTAAAGTTAATTAGAATTAGATTAACTTTTAAAATATTAATAACTAAATTTTTAAAAACTATTAATTTTAAATTAATATAACTAATAAAATTAATATTAAATATAATAATTTCGAAAATCAAGTTAAAATTATAAACTAAATTTTAATAAACTCTTAAATTTAAAACCTTTTAAAAAATAATATTAAGAACTTAAAGAAATTAAAAAAACTACTTTTTAATTAGAAATTAATACTTTTTAATTATTAAATATATTAAATAAAGTTACTAAAATACTTTCTTAAAAACTAAAAACTTAAAAGTTATTTTCAAAGTATTTAATTATATTAAAAGTTATTAAAGTTAAATATTACTTTTGATTTCTAATTAATTAACTTTTAAAAGAAAAGTAAATATTTTAAAGTTAATTTTATTCTTTTAACTTTTAATATTAATTAACTCTTTCTAAAATATTTATAAAGTTAACTTTTAATTAGAACTAATAATTAATAAGTTTAAAAAGACTTATTTAATTAAAATTAAAAGGAAAATCTTTAGATTTAATAGAATTAATTAAGAAATTATTAATAAAGTTTATTTAGTTATTTCTAATTTAATTTATAAAGTTTATAACCTTCTTTTTAATTTTAATTACTACTTTATTTATTAGTAGTAAATAACTAGTATAATATTTAAAAAGTTAAAAAAGTTTAATTATTTAGTTTTAAAAGCTTATAAAATTATTTTATTATTTAACTATTTTAAGAAGATTAATAAAAGAATATTAATAAAAAGATTAAGTTATTTAATTAAGACTATTAACTTATTATATAGTTTTTAAATTAAAAGTTGGTTTAAAAAGTTTATAATTAATACTAGATTATTATTAGTAATTAAAATTAAATAAGATTATATAACTAATTTTAAAATATTAGTTTTATTTCTTAATATTAAAAAGGCTTTTAATTATATATTTAAAAACTAGTTATTAATAATTTTAAAAAAGTTTAAATTATTATTTAATTTAATTAACTAAGTTAATTACTTTTTAAAAACTTAGTAATTCTAATTAACTTTTAATAATTAAATTAAACTCTTTTAATCTATTAATATTAATATCTTTTAAAATAGTTTAATTAGTTCGATTTTATTTTTAATTTATATTCAAGATCTTTTTCTAATTATTAGTTATTTAATTTAGTTTTATATAAACAATATTATATTAGTAATTAGTTTAATTGGTTTTAAAAAGAATTATTAAACTTTAAAAAAAGAAATTAATAAATTATATTCTTTTAAAATAATAAATAGTATTAATTTTAACTTTGAGAAAACTAAATTAATTTATTTCTTCTTTAGTAATTTAAAAGTATATTTAGTTAAATTACTAAATTAATAAGTTATATACTTCTTTAAATTAGTAAAGTAATTAGAAATTTAATTTAATAATATTCTTAAATTTAAAAGTTATATTAGAATTCAAGTTAATTAAATTAAAATAATATTATTTCAAACTAACTAATTAGTTAATATTTAAACTAGTTTATTCCCTTTTATTATATATTAGTTATATATTATTTATATTATTAGTATTTTAGATTATAAGTTTCTAATTTAGTATAAAGAGTAAATTAATTTTAAAGCTTAACTTTAATTATTTTAAAATCTAACTTTTTATAAAATTTTAGAAGTTTTTAAGATTAGTTTAAACTTAATTATATATTTTAAATAATTAGTTTATTTTCAATCTAAATTAATTACTTTTTAAAAGAAAATAAAGTTAATAATTATAAAGAGTTAATATTAATACTAATATCTAATTAATATATTTTTTATATTAATAAATTTTAATTATAAAATAGAATTAGAATAAAAATCAAATTAGTTTTTTTAGATTTAAATTAAAAGTTAATCTAAATATATAAATAAAATATAAACTTAAATCAACTAATTTATAATAAAGAGTTAAAAAGAGTTATTTAAATAATTAAATTAATTAATTAGTTAACTTAGTTTAATTAAGAATATATAATTTATAATAATAACTAAATAAAATTATAATATTTAAAATTACTAAATAATAACTCTAATTAAGAATAATTAATAAAGATATTTAATATTAATAACAAAATAATTAATAAAAATACTAATATCAAATTAACTTAAGTTCTAGAATATTATAAAGTTGAAAAGAATAAATTAATTAATAAATTAGTAAAAAAAATTATTAGTTTAAAACTAGATAATTATATAACTAATTTCACTTATTTAAATATCTAAGTTAAAATTATTAAGATTTAAGAATAGAAACTAGTTTTAGAAAAAGTAATTAAATCTAAATTAATTAAAAAACTTAAAGCTAATTATACTTTAATATATAAATTAGCTTTTTAAAATAAAATCTTAATCTCTTTTAATACTAAACAAGTTATTACTAATATATTTTATTAATTAAAATTAAGTTATAATTATATAAAAGTTTATTTATATTAACTAGATTTAGTTAATAATAATAAATATAAATATAATAAAAAGAAGATATTAAAATACTTTCTATTTAGTTATTAACTACTTATTAATATTTATATAAAGTTAAAAGATAAACTTAATATATATTATCTTAATTTATTTATATTATTCGATATAAAATCTAGAATTAAAACTAGTTTAGAATTTATCTAAGAAACTAGTATTTATATATAAAGATATTATTTAACTTAGTTAATTAACTTTTAATAAATTAGACTTATTTATAAATTATTATTATTAAATCTTAAACTAGTTTAATATTAGATATTAATACTAATATTACTAATATTCGATATTTAAACTAATTTAAATTTAATTCTTTTTATTAATATTCAAGATATTTTAAAGTGTTTTTAATTTATTTTAATTATTATTTCTTTAAAATTAAAATTAAACTTTTAATATCTTTTTATTATATATAATATTATATATATTTAGACTTATATATATCTAGCTACTAATAGTATATCTACTAGTTAACTTATTATAGTTTTAAACTTATATAAGTTATTAAAATAAAAAAAAAAAAAAAAAAAAAGTGGAAATTTAATAATATAAAGTAAAAATCAATGAAAATCGATAATAATAATAATATCTTAGTAGTAAATAATTATATAACTAAGCGGCCTAGTTTAATTAATCTATAAAAAAGTTATTTATTATATTCAACTTTAATCTAATAATTTTTAATAAGAAATTATATTTTTTTAATAAAAAATTATTTTTACTTGTTTTTATATTGTTTTTTTTTTTCATTATTTTAATAACCTTTATAAGTCTAAGATTATAATAGATTAACTAATAGATATATTATTAGTAGTTAAATATATATAGGTCTAAATATATATAATATTATATATAATAAAGAGATATTAAAAGTTTAACTTTAATTTTAAAGAAATAATAATTAAAATAATCTTAAAATACTTTGAATATTAATAAAAAGAATTAAACTTAAATTAATTTAAATACTAAATATTAATAATATTAGTATTAATATCTAGTATTAAACTAGTTTAAAACTTAATAATAATAATTTATAAATAAATCTAATTTATTAAAAGTTAGTTAATTAAGTTAAATAATATTTTTATATATAAATATTAATTTCTTAAATAAATTCTAAATTAATTTCAATTCTAGATTTAATATTAAATAATAGAGAAAGGTTAAAATAATATATATTAAACTTATTCTTTAACTTCTAATAAATATTAATAAATAGCTAATAGCTAAATAGAAGATATTTAAATATCTTCTTTTTATTATACTTATATTTATTATTATTAATTAGACTTAGTTAATATAAATAAGTTTTAATATAACTATAACTTAGTTTTAATTAATAAAATATATTAATAGTAACTTACTTAATATTAAAGAGAATCGAGATTTTACTTTAAAAAGTTAATTTATAAGTTGAAATATAATTAACTCTAAGTTTTTTAATTAATTTAGGTTTAATTATTTTTTTTAAAATTAGTTTCTATTTCTAGATTTTAATAACTTTAATTTAGATATTTAAATAAATAAAGCTAATTATATAAATATTTAGTTTTAAATTAATAACTTCTTTTATTAATTTATTAACTAATTTATTCTTTTTAACTTTATAATATTTTAAGATTTAAACTAATTTAATATTAATACCTTTATTAACTATTTAACTATTAATATTAAATATTCTTATTAATTATTTTTAATCAAAGTTATTACTTAGTAATTTTAGTTAAAGTAATTTAATTTAATTATTATTATAAATTATATATTTTTAGTTAAATTAAGTTAATTAGCTAATTAATTTAATTATCTATATAATCTCTTTTAACTCTCTATTATAAACTAGTTGATTTGAATTTATATTCTATTTATATATTTAGATTAGCTCTTAATTAAAGTCTAAAAATATTAATTTAATCTTTATTTTAATTCTATTTTATAATTAGAATCTATTAATATAAAAGGTATATTAATTAGATATTAATATTAATACTAGCTCTTTATAATTATTAGCTTTATTCTCTTTTGAAAAACAGTTAATTTAAACTAAAAATAAACTAGTTATTTAAAATAAGAATTTAAAGAACTGTAACTTTTTTAAAGTATCTAGATTAATTAGTAAATATATTAATTATTTAATCTAGTTGATTTATATTAGTTTAATAATTAACTTTAATACTAACTTCGATCTCTACTTTTAACTAGCTTTTAAAAGGTAAATAAAATTAAAACTAAGTTCTAACTTTTAATAACTCTTTTAATAATTCTTTTAGTAACTTTATAATTCTTAATAATTTTTTAAATACTTTTCTTAAAACAGTTTATAAATTAAATAGTTTTTCAAGAGTTTTAATAATTAGAAAGTATATTAGTAATTAATATTAATAAGGTAGATATTAAAGAGTATTAATATAACTTTAATATTTATAATTAACTTTAAACTAGTTTTAAAAACTTCTAGAATTTTATAAAGAATTAAATTTTAAAGTAATTAAAATTAAAATTTAAAATTAGTTTACTTTTTATACTAAATTAGAAACTTATAATCTAAGATATTAATAATATAAATAATATATAACTAATATATAATACAAAGAGATAAATTAGTTTAAATACTAATTAACTAGTTAATTCGAAGTAATATTATTTTAATTTAATTAACTCGAATTCTAATATAACTTTTAAATTTAAAAGTATTATTAAACTAAATTTCTAACTACTTTATTAATTTAGAAGAATATATAACTTGTTAATTTAATAATTTAATTAAATAAGTTTCTAAGTTACTAGAAAAGAAATAAATTAGTTTAGTTTTCTTTAAATTAAAATTAATACTATTAGTTATTTTAAAAGAATATAACTTATTAATCTCTTTTTCTAAAATTTAATAATTCTTTTTAAAACTAATTAAACTAACTATTAATATAATATTGTTTATATAGAACTAAATTAAATAATTAATAATTAGAAAGAGATTTTAAATATAAATTAAAAATAAAATTAAACTAATTAAATTACTTTAAAAGATATTAGTATTAATAGATTAAAAAGACTTAATTTAGTTATTAAAAGTTAATCTAAATTACTAAGCTTTTAAAAAGTAATTAACTTAATTAATTAAACTAAATAGTAATTTAAACTCTTTTAAAATTATTAGTAATTAGTTTTTAAATATATAATTAAAAGTCTCTTTAATATTAAAGAATAAAACTAATATTTTAAAATTAATTATATAATCTTATTTGATTTTAATTACTAATAATAATCTAGTATTAATTATAAACTTTTTAAATTAATTTCTAATTTAAAAGCTATATAATAAGTTAATAGTCTTAATTAAATAGTTTAATCTCTTTATTAATATCTCGTTTATTAATCTTTTTAAAGTAGTTTAATAATAAAATAACTTTATAAACTTTTAGAATTAAATAATCAAACTTTTTTAACTTTTTAAATATTATACTAGTTATTTATTACTAATAAGTAAAGTAATAGTTAAAATTAAAAAGAAGATTATAAACTTTATAAAATAAATTAAAAATAATTAAATAAACTTTATTGATAATTTTTTAACTAATTTTATTAAATTTAAAAGTTTTCTTTTTAATTTTAATTAAATAAACTCTTTTTAATTTATTAGTTATTAGTTTTAATTAAGAATTGACTTTATAAATATTCTAGAAAGAGTTAATCGATATTAAAAGTTAAAAGAATAAAGTTAACTTTAAAATATTTATTTTTCTTTTAAAAGTTAATTAATTAGAAATTGAAAATAAAATTTAACTTTAATAACTTTTAATATAATTAAATATTTTAAAAATAGTTTTCAAGTTTTTAATTTTTAAAAAAGTATTCTAATAACTCTATTTAGTATATTTAATAGTTAAAAAGTATTAGTTCTAAACTAAGAAATAATTTTAACTTTAATTATTTTCTTTTTAAACTTTTAATATCGATTTTCAAAAGATTTTAAATTTAAAGGTTTATTAAAGTTTGACTCGAAGTTTAGATTTAATTTTCGAAATTACTATATTTAATATTAATTTAATTAGTTATACTAGTTTAAAGCTAATAATTTCTAAAAATTCGATTATTAATATTTCTAAAATTAATCTAGTTCTAACTAATTTAAAGAGCTATTAGTTAAAAATTAAACTTTTATTAATTAGATTAATTAGATTAATTTTAAATAGATTTTAATTAGTCTTTTTAATATTAAAAAACTAAAAGAGATTTAAATAGTTTTAATTTAAACTTAGATTTTTAATTATAAAAAAGATTAGTAAATAATTTAAATTTAGATTATTTAATATTTACTAATTATTAATATACTTTATTATCTTTAAAATAATAAAAGTAAAGTTTAAAATTAAAAAAGTTAGTTTTATAAAAGAAGATTTTAGTTTTTAAATTATTAAATAATTCTAAGTTATTATTTTTAATCTAATTAACTAATTAAGTTTCTTTTTAAATATTAAATAACTCTAGATCTTACTAAAGATAATAAGTATTAAAATTATTTAAAATAAATAAATTAGTTATAATAACTTTTAAAAATAAACTTCTTTTAATTATTTTTTTTAAATCGCTTTTAATTTAATTAGTTTTATTATAAATATTAATTATTTCAAGTATATTGATTTTTAAATTTAGTTATATTACTAATAAATTCGAATCTAAGTTATTAAATACTAATATAATACTAATAATTAAAACTTTTATCGCCTATTTAGGCACCTAGGTCAAAGCTATTAAGACCCAGGAATGGGAACTAGCCCTGGAAAAAGCGACTAAATCGAGACTAGCTAAGGAACCCGGGGCTAATTACACTTCAACTTATAAATTAGCACCCCGAAGCAAAATCTCAATCCCCCCTGACACTAAGCGGGCCACGGCTAGCGCCTTTTACCAGCTAAAACTCGGCTATAGTTATATTAAAGCTTATTTACATCGACTAGGTCTAGCTAGCAATAATAAATACAAGTGTGGCAAAAAGAAGACACCGGAACACCTTCTACTTAGCTGCCGACTACTAGCTAATACCCGCTTGAAGCTAAAAGATAAGCTTAATATACACCACCTTAGTTTACTACTATTACTCGATATAAAACCTGGAATTGAAGCTAGCCTGGAATTTATCCAAGAAACTGGTATTTGTACGCGAAGGTATCACCTGACCCGGTCAGCTGACTTTTAATAAATTGGACTTATTTATAAATTGTTATTATTAAATCTCAAACTAGCCTAATACCGGATATTAGCACTAATATCACTAATGTTCGGCATTTGGGCTGATTTGAGCTTAATTCTTTTCACTAATGTTCGGGGCATCTTAGGGCGTTTTTACATCATTTTAACTGTTATTTCCTTAAAATTAGGGCTAGACCCTCAGTATCTCTTTATATATATGACATTGTATATATTTAGACTTATATACACCTAGCTGCTAAAGGTATATCCGCTAGCCGACCTACTATAGTCTCAGACTCACACAGGTCGTTAAAATGAATAAAAAAAAAAAAAAAAATTAAAACTTTTAAAATATATACTAAAGTTCAAAGTTTAAAATTCTAATATAATATTAAAAGTTGATTAAAGTTAATATAAATTATAAATTAACTATTTAACTAATTTTAGTTTTTGATTATAATTTAAGATTTCTAAATTATTAATAAATTGATTTTTAACTTAATAACTAGTTTAAAAACTAATTTAATTTTTAATAAACTTTTATTAAGATTCATTTATAATATTTAGATATTTTAATTATTTATAAACTAAAACTAACTCTTTTTATAACTTTATATACTTTATATAATTTTAAGTTACTAGTATAAGATTAAAAGTAATTAATATATTTTAAAATTAAATATAAATAAGATTTTCTATAAATATTATAAATATTATAAGTATATTAAAAGATTAAATAGAGTTTTAAATATAAGTTATATTTAATTTAATAGTAATAAAACTAAATTATATATCTAAAGTCTTAATAATAAATATATTAAATTAACTTTATTATATTTAATAGTTTCTTAGTTTTAATTAAGATTTTAATAATATAAACTTAATTCCTTATATACTTTTTAATTTCTTTAATAGTTTTAAAAGAGATTATTATTAAATTAACTTTTTTAATAATCTAATTAGTTTTAAAAGAGAGCTAATAAAAAGTTTTAATTAATTTAAAATTTAAAGAGTTATTAAAAGTTTTAATCTCTTTTAATATTAATTTTATATTTTCTAAAGTATTAAAGTTAGTTATAAGAATCTTATATAATACTATTTTAAACTAGAGTTTATTCTTTTAAATATTTTTAAAATTAAAAAGATTTTTCTAAATATTAATCTTCTTAATTAAAAAGTTGATTATATAAAGAGATATTATAATTAATATTAAGTTCTTCTTATTAAATATATTAATAATAATTGAAATAATTAGTTTTTTAACTTCTTTAGTTTTAAAAGCTTTATTAATAGTATTATAAATAGTAAAAGTTAAAAAGATATTATAATATAATATAATATTATATATTAAAATAAATTAGTTTAAAGATTTAGCTTTAAGTTTAACTACTTTAAGTTTAGTTTAAATTATAATTTAGTTACTTAACTTTAAGTTATTTAATATAATAATATTAATAAAGAAAGTTTAAATTAGATTTTAAATAATTTTAATAATTTTAAATACTAGAATTATTGAAAATACTAAAGTTATTAGAAGAGTTATTAAAAGAGTCTTTAAAGATTATTTTTATAGTTTTAAAGCTTTAATTTATATTTTTATCTTTCAAATTATATATTTAAAATTATTAAATTAAGAAGTTAATTAGTTAATAACTTTTTTAACTTTTCCTAATTTAATATAATCTCTAAATATTTTAATTAAATCTAATATTTTACTTTATTATTTTTAAAAAGATATTAAAAAGTTAATTTTAATTAAAAAGTTTAGAACTTTAAAAATAAATAGTTAAGTAAGTTTTAGATTAATTAATTAATTAATAATAATTTTCAGATTTTTATTAATCTATTCTATTAAAAATAAGTTAATATATTTAAATAAATAGAAAGAAATATTATTAAAGTTAATTATAATATTTATTATAAGTCTAATAAAAAGATCTAAATTTATAATATTAGATAAACTAGATAAATTAATATTAGAGTTAAATCGAAGAGTTATAAATAAAGTTAATAATATAGTAATATTTATTATATTATTAATAATATTAATAATTAGAGAAGATAATCTAATAACTATTAAGATATTAAAAGTAATTAAAAATAAAATAATTAAAATAATATTCTAGTTATTATTATTTAAAATTAAAAGAGCTTTTATATTAATAAATATTAATATAACTTTTTATAATAAATATATTAATACTTTAAAAGCTTTTCTAAATTTAAGAAATACTTTTAATATTATTAATATTACTAATATTATCTAATATTAGTTAAATTAGTAATTTGAGTTTAATTTAATAAAATTAATAAACTTAATATTTAAAATCGTTAAAATCAATAATAATAATAATATAGAAGTAGTATAAAGATATAAGTAAACTAGTTTAAATTATAAAAGTATATTATATTTAATATTAATTTCTTTTTATTAATATTTTTATTATTTTAATAATTTTTTAATATTTTTATAATTTTTAAAGTTTTTTAATAAAAATTTCGAAAATATAAAATAAAATCTATAAAAATTAATAATAATAATAATATTTTAATAATAAATAGTTATATAATTAAACAACTTAATTAGTTTAATTTATAAAAGAGTTATTTATTATATTCGATTTTAATCTAATAATTTTTAATAAGAAATTATGTTTTTTATTAAAAGTGATTTTATAATTAAAGATATTATTCTTATATTATTATTACTATTAATTTCAATAATTCTGAATATTAAGTTTACTAATTTCGTTAAATTAAATTTAAATTATTAATTTAACTAATATTTAATAATATTAATAATATTAATAATTTAAGAAATATTTCTTAAATCTAGAAGAACTTTTAAAGTATTAATATATTTATTATAAAGTGTTATATTAATATTTATTAATATAAAAGCCCTTTTAATTTTAAATAATAATAATTAAAATATTACTTCTATTATCTTCTTTTTAACTATCTTTAATACTTTAATTATTATTAGATTATCTTTTCTAGTTATTAATATTATTAATAATATTATAGATATTATTATATTATTAACTTTATTTATAACTTTTTGATTTAACTTTAATATTAATTTATTTAGTTTATCTAATATTATAAGTTTAAACCTTCTTGTTAAACTTATTATAAATATTATAACTAGTTTTAATAATATCTCTTTCTATTTATTTAAATATATTAATCTATTTTTAATAAAATAGAATAATAAAAATCCGAAAATTATTACTAACTAATTAATTAATTTAGAATCTATTTAATTATTTATCTTCGAAGCTTTAAACCTTTTAATTAAAATTAACTCTCTAATATCTTCTTAAAAATAATAAAGTAAAATACTAGATTTAATCAAAGTATTTAAAGACTATATTAGATTAAAAAAAGTTAAAAAAGTTATTAATTAATTAGTATTTTAACTTAATAACTTTGAATATATAATCTAGAAAATAAAAGTATAAATTAAAGCTTTGAAATAATAAAAATAATTTTTAATAACTTTTTTAATAATCTTTTTAATAACTTTAATATTTTTAATAACTTTAATATTTAAAGTTATTAAAATTATTTAAAATCTAATCTAAGTTTCTTTTATTAATATTATTATATTAAATAATCTAAAGTTAAATAATTAAATTATAATTTAAACTAAATTTAAAGTAATTAAATTTAAATTTAAGTTTTTAAATTAATTTATTTTAATATATAATATTATATTATATTATAATACTTTCTTAACTTTAATTATT
Source organism: Clarireedia paspali (assembly GCA_026225955.1). NCBI lineage: Eukaryota > Fungi > Ascomycota > Leotiomycetes > Helotiales > Rutstroemiaceae > Clarireedia > Clarireedia paspali. The sequence continues at coordinate 22,799 of JANGZZ010000272.1, read as the reverse complement.
TATAATATTATTAATAAAGCTTTTAAAACTAAAAAAGTTAAAAAACTAGTTATTTCAATTATTATTAATATATCTAATAAAAAGAACTTAATATTAATTATAACTCTTCTTTATATAATTAACTTTTTAATTAAGAAGATTAATATTTAGAAAAACCTTTTTAATTTTAAAAGTATTTAAAAAGATAAATCTTAATTTAAAGTAATATTATATAAAATCTTTATTATTAACTTTAATATCTTAGAAAGTATAAAATTAATATTAGAAGAGATTAAAACTTTTAATAGTTTTTTAAATTTTAAACTAATTAGAATCTTTTATTAACTTTTTTTTAAAGTTAACTAAATAGTTAAAAAAGCTAGTTTAATAATAATCTCTTTTAAGATTATTAAAAAGATTAAAAAGTATATAAAGAATTAAGTTTATATTATTAGAATTTTAATTAAAATTAAAAAGCTATTAAATATTATAAAATCAATTTAATATTTAAAATATTAAGGTTTTAAATATATAATCTAGTTTTATTATTATTAAACTAAGTATAATTTATATTTAAAACTATATTTAACCTTCTAATATATTTATAATATCTATAATATTTATAAAAAACTTTGTTTATATTTAACTTTAAAATATATTAACTACTTTTAATTTTATATTAGTAATTTAAAATTATATAAAGTATATAAAATAATAAAAAGAGTTACTTTTAATTTATAAATAATTAAAATATCTAAATATTATAAATAAATTTTAATAAAAGTTTATTAAAGATTAAATCAACTTTTAAATTAATTATTAAGTTAAAAATTAACTTATTAATAATCTAAGAACTTTAGATTATAACTGAAAACTAAAACTATTTAAATAATTAATCTATAATTTATATTAACTTTAATTAACTTTTAGTATTATATTGAAACTTTAAATTTTAAACTTTAATATATATTTTAAAAGTTCTAACTATTAATATTATACTAATATTTAATAATTCAGATTCGAACTTATTAATAATATAATTAAATTTAAATATTAATATATTCGAAATAATTAATATTTATAATAAAACTAATTAAGTTGAAAGTAATTTAAAGAAAATAATTAAAAGAAATTTATTTCTAAAAGTTATTATAACTAATTTAGTTATTTTAAATAATTTTAATATTTATTATTCTTAATAGAATCTAAAATTACTTAATATTTAAAAAAGAATCTAATTAGTTAATTAGATTAAAAATAATAATTTAGAGTTATTTAATAATTTAAAAATTAAAACCTTTTTTTATAAAGTTAATTTATTAATTTTAAACTTTACTTTTACTACTTTAAAGATAGTAAAATATATTAATAACTAATAAATATTAAATAATCTAGATTTAAATTATTTATTAATCTTTTTTATAATTAAAAATCTAAATTCAAATTATAATTATTTAAATCCTCTTTAGCTTTTTAATATTAAAAAGATTAATTAAAATTTATTTAAAGTTAATCTAATTAATTTAACTAATAAGAATCTAGTTTTTAATTAATAACTTTTAAAACTAATTAGAATTAGATTAACTTTCAAAGTATTAATAACTAAGTTTTTAAAAACTATTAGTTTTAAACTAATAAAACTAATTAGATAAATATTAAATATAATAATTTTGAAAATTAAGTTAAAGTTATAAACTAAACTTTAATAAATTTTTAAATTTAAAATTCTTCGAAAAATAATATTAAAAATTTAAAGAGAAGATAATTAAAGTTAAAACTACTTTTTAATTTAAAACTAATATTTTTTAGTTATTAAATATATTAAATAGAGTTACTAAAATACTTTCTTAAAAATTAAAAACTTAAAAGTTATTTTCAAAATATTTAATTATATTAAAAGTTATTAAAGTTAGATATTACTTTTAATTTCTAATTAATTAACTTTTAAAAGAAAATTATATATTTTAAAGTTAACTTTATTCTCTTAATTTTTAATATTAACTAGTTTCTTTTAGAATATTTATAAAATTAATTTTTAACTAGAACTAATAGTTAGTAAATTTAAAAGAGTTTATTTAATTAAAGTTAAAGAAAAAACTTTAAAGTTTAATAAAATTAATTAGAAAATTATTAATAAAGTTTATTTAATTATTCTTAATTTATTTTATAAGGTTTATAACCTACTTTTCAATTTTAATTACTATTTTACTTATTAGTAATAAATAATTAATATAATATTTAAAAAACTAAAAAAACTTGATTATTTAATTTTAAAAGTTTATAAGATTATCTTACTATTTAACTATTTTAAGAAGATTAATAAAAGGATATTAATAAAGAAATTAAATTATTTAACTAAAACTATTAATTTATTATATAGCTTTTAAATTAGAAATTAGTTTAAAAAGTCTATAATTAATACTAAGTTATTATTAATAATTAAAATCAAATAAGATTATATAACTAATCTTAAAATATTAATTTTATTTTTAAATATTAAAAGAGCTTTTAATTATATATCTAAGAACTAGTTACTAATAATTTTAAAAGAGTTTAAACTATCTTTTAGTTTAATTAATTAGATTAGTTACTTTTTAAAAACTTAATAACTTTAATTAACTTTTAATAATTAAATTAAACTTTTTTAATTTATTAATACTAATATCTTTTAAAATAATTTAATTAATTCGATTTTATTCTTAATTTATATTTAAGATTTCTTTTCAATTATTAACTATTTAGTTTAGTTTTATATAAATAATATTATACTAATAACTAGTTTAACTAATTTTAAAAAAAATTATTAAATTTTAGAAAAAGAGACTAATAAATTATATTTCTTTAAAATAACTAATAATATTAATTTTAACTTAGAGAAAACTAAATTAATTTACTTTTTTTTTAATAACTCAAAAACTTATTTAATTAAATTATCGAATTAACAAGTTATATATTTTTTTAAGTTAGTAAAATAATTAGAAATTTAGTTTAATAATATTTTTAAATTTAAAAGTTATATTAGAATTTGAATTAATCAAGTTAAAATAATATTATTTCAAGTTAATTAGTTAGTTAATATTTAAATTAATTTATTTCTCTTTATTATATACTAGTTATATATTATTTATTATATTAGTATTTCAAATTATAAATTTTTAATTTAGTATAAGAAATAAACTAATTTTAAAATTTAACTTTAATTATTTTAGAACTTAACTTTTTATAAAATCTTTAAAGTTTTTAAAACTAGTTTTAATTTAATTATAGATATTAAAACTATATTAATACTTTTTAATATCTATTTTATTAATATTAATTACTAATATACTTTTTAATTATTTAAACTTTCGAAAAACTATTCAATTTATTAATTACTTTAAAAAGATTATTAAAAGTTATAAAATTATTAAAAAGATTATTAAAAAAGTTATTAAAAGTTAAAATATAGTTTTAATTCTATTTATCTTTTAAAAGTTAATTAGAAGTAGAGATCGAAGTTAGTATTAAAGTTAGTTACTAAATTAATATAAATCAATTAGATTAAATAATTAATATATTTATTAATTAATCTAGATAATCTAAAAAAACTATAGTTATTTAAATTTTTATTTTAAGTAACTAGTTTATTTTTAATTTAAATTAACTACTTTTCGAAGAAAAATAAAACTAAAGATTATAAAGAGTTAATATTAATATTAATATTTAATTAATATACTTTTTATATTAATAGATTATAACTATAAAGTAGAATTAAAATAAAGATTAAATTAATATTTTTAGATTTAAATTAAAAGTTAATCTAAATATATAAATAGAATATTAATTTAAATTAACTAATTTATAATAAAGAATTAAAAGAGATTATTTAAATAATCGAATTAACTAGTTAATTAATTTAACTAAATTAAGAATATATAGTTTATAATAATAATTAAATAAAATTATAATATTTAAAATTATTAAATAATAACTTTAATTAAAAATAATTAATAAAAGTATTAAATACTAATAACTAAATAGTTAATAAAAATATTAATATTAAATTAATTTAAGTTCTAGAATATTATAAAGTTGAAAAGAATAAAATAGTTAATAAATTAATAAAAAAAGTTATTAATCTAAAATCAGATATTTATAAAACTAACTTTATTTACTTAAATATTTAAATCAAAATTATTAAAGTTTAAAAATAAAAATTAGTTTTAGAAAAAGTAATTAAATTAAGATTAACTAAAGAATTAAAAGTTAATTATATTTTAACTTATAAGTTAATTTTTTAAAATAAAATCTCAATCCTTTTTAATATTAAATAAACTATTATTAATATATTTTATTAATTAAAATTAGGTTATAATTATATTAAAACTTATTTATATTAACTAGAACTAATAAGTAATAATAAGTATAAATATAATAAAAAGAAAATATTAGAATATTTTCTATTTAGTTATTAATTATATATTAATATATATTTAAAGTTAAAAGATAAACTTAATATATATTATTTTAATCTACCTTTATTACTTAATATAAAACTTGGAATCAAAGCTAGTTTAGAATTTATTTAAGAAATTAGTATTTATATATAAAGATATTATCTAATTTAGTTAATTAACTTTTAATAAATTAAACTTATTTATAAATTATTATTATCAAGTCTTAGGTTAACCTAATATTAAATATTAATATTAATATTACTAATATTCAATATTTAAACTAGTTTAAATTTAATTCTTTTTATTAATATTCAAAGTATTTTAAAGTGTTTTTAATTTATTTTAATTATTATTTCTTTAAAATCAAAGTTAGATTCTTAGTATCTTTATATTATATATAATATTATATATATTTAGATTTATATATATCTAGCTATTAATAGTATATTTACTAACTAACTTATTATAATCTTAGATTTATATAAGTTATTAAAATAAAAAAAAAAGAGTTAATTAATTAAATTAAATAATATCTTTATATATAAATATTAGTTTTTTAAATAAATTCTAAGTTAATTTCGATCTTAAGTTTAATATCAAGTAATAAAAGTAGATTAAAATAATATATATTAAGTTTATCTTTTAACTTTATATAAGTATTAATAAGTAGTTAATAACTAAATAAAAGATATTCTAATATTTTCTTTTTTTTATATTTATATTTATTATTATTAGTTAAATTTAGTTAATATAAATAAGTTTTAATATAGTTATAATTTAATTTTAATTAATAAAATATATTAATAGTAACTTGTTTAATATTAAAGAGAATTAAGATTTTATTTCAAGAAATTAATTTATAAGTTAAAATATAATTAACTTTTTATTCTATAATTTATCTCGATTTAATTATTTTTTCTAAAGTTAATTTCTAGTTCTAAGTTTTAATAGCTTTAATTTAAATATTTAAATAAATAAAATTAGTTTTATAAATATCTAGTTTTAAATTAATAATTTCTTTTATTAATTTATCAATTAATTTATTCTTTTCAACTTTATAATATTCTAAAACTTAAACTAATTTAATATTAATACTTTTTTTAATTATTTAGTTATTAATATTAATTACTTTTATTAATTATTCTTAATTAAAGTTATTATTTAATAATTTTAAATATTATAATTCTATTTAATTATTATTATAAATTATATATTTTTAGTTTAGTTAAATTAGTTAATTAACTAATTTAATTATCTAAATAACTCTTTTTAACTCTTTATTATATACTAGTTAATTTAAACTAATATTCTATTTATATATTTAAATTAACTTTTAATTTAAGTTTAAAAATATTAATCTAACTTTTATTCTAATTTTATTTTATAATTATAATTTATTAATATAAAAAGTATATTAATTAGATATTAATATTAATACTAGCTTTTTATAATTATTAGTTTTATTTTTTTTCGAAAAATAACTAATTTAAATTGAAAATAAATTAGTTATCTAAAGTAAAAATTTAAATAATTATAATTTTTCTAAATTATTTAAATTAATTAGTAAGTATATTATTTATTTAATCTAGATGATTTATATTAACTTAGTAACTAACTTCAATATTAATTTTAATCTTTACTTCTAGTTAGTTTTTAAAAAGTAAATAGAGTTAAAACTAAATTCTAGTTTTTAATAATTTTTTTAATAACTTTTCTAATAACTTTATAACTTTTAATATCTTTTCTAAAATAGTTAGTAAATTAGATAGTTTTTCAAGAGTTTAAATAACTAGAAAGTATATTAGTAATTAATATTAATAAGATAGATATTAAAGAGTATTAATATAGTTTTAATATTTATAATTAAATTAGAATTAGTTTTAAAAACTTTTAAGATTTTATAAAAAACTAAGTTCTAAAATAATTGAAATTAAACTTTAAAATTAATTTATTCTTTATATTAAATTAAGGATTTATAATCTAAAATACTAATAATATAAGTAATATATAGTTAATATATAATAAAGAAAAATAAACTAGTTTAAATACTAGTTAACTAATTAGTTTAAAATAGTATTATTTTAATTTAATTAACTTGAATTCTAATATAACTTTTAAATTTAAAGATATTATTAAACTAAATTTCTAGTTACTTTACTAACTTAAAAGAATATATAATTTATTAATTTAATAGTTTAACTAAATAAACTTTTAAGTTATTAGAAAAGAAGTAAATTAGCTTTATTTTCTTGAAATCAAAATTAATATTATTAGTTATTTTAAAGAAATATAATTTATTAACTTCTCTTTTTAGAGTTTAATAATTTTTTTTAAAACTAATTAAACTAGCTATTAATATAATATTATTTATATAAAACTAAACTAAATAACTAATAATTAGAAAAAGATTTTAAATATAAATTAAGAATAAAATTAAACTAATTAAACTACTTTAGAGAATATTAATATTAATAAGCTAAAAGAGTTTAATTTAGTTATTAAAAGCTAGTTAGAGTTACTAGGTTTTTAAAAAATAGTTAATTTAATTAATTAGATTAAATAATAATTTAAACTCTTTTAAAATTATTAGTAACTAGTTTTTAAATATATAATTAAAAGTCTCTTTAATATCAAGAAGTAGAATTAATATTTTAAATTTAGTTATATAATCTTATTTGATTTTAATTACTAATAATAATCTAATATTAATTATAAACTTTTTAAATCAACTTTTAATTTAAGAGTTATATAGTAAGCTAGTAATTTTAATTAAATAGTTTAATCTTTTTATTAATATCCTTTTATTAACTTTTCTAAAATAGTTTAATAATAAGATAATCTTATAAGTTTTCAAAATTAAATAATTAAACTTTTTTAGTTTTTTAAATATTATATTAATTACTTATTATTAGTAAATTAAATAGTAATTAAAATTAAAAAGAAGATTATAAACTTTATAAAATAAATTAAAGATAATTAAATAAACTTTATTAATAATTTCTTAACTAATTTTATTAAGTTTCAAGGTTTTTCCTTTAATTTTAATTAAATAAATTATCTTTAACTTATTAGTTATTAATTCTAACTAAGAATCTTTTTTTTTTTTTATTTATTTTAACAACCTATATAAGTTTAAGATTATAGTAGGTTAGTTAGTAAATATACTATTAGTAGCTAAGTATATATAAGTCTAAATATATATAATATTATATATAACAAAGAGATATTAAGAGTCTAGCTTTGATTTTAAGGAAATAATAGTTAAAATAACTTAAAAACATTCTTAAATACTTTAAATATTAGTGAAAAGAATTAAATTTAAACTAGTTTAAATACTGAATATTAGTGATATTAGTGTTAATATCTAATATTAGTTTAGTTTGAGATTTAATAATAACAATTTATAAATAAGTCTAATTTATTAAAAGTTAACTAACTAAGTTAGATAATATCTTTATATATAAATACTTATTTCTTAGATAAATTCTAAGCTAGCTTTAATTCTAGGTTTTATATTAAATAATAAAGATAAACTTAAATAGTATATATTAAGTTTATTTTTTAGCTTCAAATAGATATTAATAAGAAGCTAGTAACTAAATAGAAAGTATTCTAATATTTTCTTTTTACTATATTTATATTTATTATTATTAACTAAACTTAACTTATATAAATAAACTTTAATATAACTATAGTTTAGTTTTAGTTGATAAAATATATTAATAATAACTTGCTTTATATTAAAGGGAATCAAGATTTTACTTTAGAGAACTAATTTATAAGTTAAAATATAATTAACTTTTAAATTCTTAGTTAGTCTTAATTTAATTGTTTTTTCTAAAGCTAGTTCCTATTTCTAAATCTTAATAGCTTTAATCTAGGTATTTAAATAGATAAAGCTAGTTATATAAATATCTAGTTTTAGATTAATAGCTTCTTTTATTAATTTATTAACTAATTTATTCTTTTCAACTTTATAGTATTTTAGAATCTAAGTTAATTTGATACTAGCACTTTTATTAACTATTTAGTTACTAATATCAAATACCTTTATTAACTATTTTTAACTAGAGTTATTATTTAGTGATTTTAATTATAATAATCTAATTTAATTATTACTATATATTATATATTTCTAGCTTAGCTAAGCTAGCTAGCTAGCTAATTTAATTACTTAAATAATCTTTTTTAACTCTTTATTATATATTAACTAATTTAAACTGATATTTTACTTATATACTTATATTAGTTTTTAGTTTAAATTTAAAAGTATTAATCTAATTCTTATTTTTATTCTACTTTATAATTATAATTTATTAGTATAAAAGGTATATTAATTAGATATTAATATTAATATTAGTTTTTTATAATTATTAGCTTTATTCTCTTTCGAAAAGTAGTTAATTTAAATTAAAAATAAACTAGTAACTTAGAATATAAATTTGAAGAGATATAGTTTTTCTAGTTTATTTAAATTAATTAGTAAGTATATTAATTATTTAATCTAGTTGATTTATATTAGCTTAGTAATTAGCTTTAACACTAACTTTGATTTCTACTTCTAACTAGCTTTTAGAAAGTAAATAAAGTTAAAACTAAGTTTTAATTTTTAATAACCCTTTTAATAACTTTATAACTTTTAATAACTTTACTTCTAATAACTTTATATCTTCTAATAACTTTTCTAAAGTAGTTTATAAATTAAGTAGTTTTTCGAGAGTTTAAGTAATTAGAAAGTATATTAGTAATTAGTATTAGTAAGTCGGATATTAGAAAGTATTAGCGTAGCTTTAATATTTATAACTAGTCTTAAACTAGTTTTAAAAACTTTTAGGATTTTATAAAAAGTTAAATTTTAAAGTAATTAAAGTTGAGTTTTAAAATTAATTTATTCTTTATATTAAATTAAAGATTTATAGTTTGAGATACTAATAATATAAATAATATATAGTTAATATATAGTAAAAAGAGATAAGTTAGTTTAAATATTAATTAACTAGTTAATTTAAAGTAGTATTATTTTAGTTTGATTAACTTGAATTTTAATATAACTTTTGAATTTAAGAATATTATTAAACTAGATTTTTAGTTACTTTACTAGCTTAGAAAGATATATAATATATTAATTTAATAATTTAATCGAATAGGCTTTTGAATTATTAAAAAAGAAGTAGATTAGTTTAATTTTCTTAAAGTTAAAATCGATATTATTTATTATTTCTAAAGAGTATAGTTTGTTAATCTCTTTTTCTAAAGTTTAATAGTTCTTTTTAAAACTAGTTAAATTAACTATTAATATAATATCGTTTATATAAAACTAAATTAAATAACTAATAATTAAGAAAAGATCTCGAATATAAATTAAGAATAAAATCGAACTAATTAAACTATTTTAAAAGATACTAGTATTAATAAGTTAGAAAAGTTTAATTTAGTTATTAAAGATTAGTTAAAGTTATTAGGTTTCTAGAAAGTAATTAATCTAGTTAATTAAACTAAGAGGTAATTTAAATTTTTTTAGAATTGTTAATAACTAGTTTTTAGATATATAATCGAAGGCTCTTTTAATATTAAAAAGAAGAATTAATATTTTAAGTTTAGTTATATAATCTTATTTGATTTTAATTACTAATAATAACTTAGTATTGATTATAGACTTTTTAAATCGACTTTTAATTTAAAAGTTATATAGTAAATTAATAGTTTTAGCTAAATAGTTTAATTTCTTTACTAGTATCTTTTTATTAACCTTTCTAAAGTAATTTAATAATAAGATAACTTTATAAGTTTTTAAAATTAAATAATTAAACTTTTTTAGCTTTTTAAATATTATATTAGTTATTTGTTACTAGTAAGTTAGATAGTAATTAAAATTAAGAAAAAGGTTATAAACTTTATAAAATAAATTAGAAATAGTTAAATAAACTTTATTAATAATTTCCTAACTAATTCTATTTAACTTAAAGATTTTCTCTTTGACTTTAGTTAAATAAACTCTTTTAAATTCACTAGCTATTAATTCTAATTAAAAGTTAATTTTATAAATATCTTAGAAGGAGCTAGTTGATATTAGAGGTTAAAAGAACAAAGTTAACTTTAAAATACTTACTTTTCTTTTAAAAGTTAATTAATTAGAAATCAAAGATAATATTTAACTTTAATAACTTTTAATATAGTTAAATACTTTGAAAATAATCTTTAAATTTTTAATTTATAAGAAGATATTCTAATAACTTTGTTTAGTATATTTAATAGCTAAGAAGTACTAATTCTAAGTAAAGAAATAAACTTTTTATTTTTAACTTTAACTTTTATTTCTTTAAACTTTTAATATTACTTTTCGAAGATTTTTAAGTTTCGAGGTTTATCAAGGTTTAGCTTATAGCTTTAACTTGATTTTCAGAATTATTATATTTGATACTAGTTTAATTAGTTATATTAATTTAAAGCTAATAGCTTTTAAAAACTCGATTATTGATATTTTAAAAATTAAATTAGTTTTAATTAATTCTAAAAGTTATTAATTGAGAACTAGACTCTTGATTATTAAATTAACTAAACTAACTTTAAATAGATCTTAATTAGCCTTTTTTATATTAAAAAGCTAAAAGGGATTTAAATAGCTTTGATTTGAACTTAGATTTTTAATTATAAAAAAGATTAGTAAATAATTTGAACTTAGATTATCTAGTATTTATTAATTATTAATATATTTTATTACTTTTAAAATAGTAAAAGTGAGATTTAAAACTAAAAAGTTAGCTCTATAAAGAAAGGTTTTAATTTTTAAATTATTAAGTAACTCTAGATTATTATTCTTAATCTAGTTAACTAATTAAACTCTTTTTTAGATATTAAATAACTCTAGATTTTACTAAAAGTAGTATATATTAAAGTTACTTAAAATAAGTGAATTAGTTATAATAGCTTTTGAATATAAATTTCTTTTAATTATTTTTCTTAAATCGCTTTTAACTTAGTTAGTTTTATTATAAATATTAATTATTTCGAGTATATTAATTCTTAAACTTAGTTATATTATTAATAGATTTAAATCCGAGTTATTAGATATTAGTATAATACTAGTAGCGAGAAAACTAACTAAGAATCGACTTTATAAATATTTTAAAAAAAGCTAGTTAATATTAATAATTAAAAGAATAAAGTTAATTTTAAAATATTTACTTTTTCTTTGAAAGTTAATTAATTGAAAATCAAAGATAATATCTAGTTAATATAGCTTTTAATATAATTAAATACTTTAAAAATAGCTTTTAAATCTTTAATCTTTAAAAAGATATTTTAATAACTCTATTTAATATATTTAATAGTTGAGAAATATTAATTTTAAATTAAAAAGTAATTTTAACTTTAACTTTTATTTCTTTAAACTTTTAATATTACTTTCTAAAGAATTTTAAATTTAAAAGTTTATTAAGATTTAGTTTATAATTTAAACTTGATTTTCGAAATTATTATATTCAATATTAATTTAATTAGTTATATTAGTTTAAAGCTAATAACTTTTAAAAACTTAATTATTAATACTTTAAAAGTTAATTTAATTCTAATTAGTTTAAGAGATTATTAATTAAAAACTAAACTTTTATTAGTTAAATTAACTAGACTAACTTTAAATAAATCTTAATTAACTTTCTTAGTATTAAAAAGCTAAAAAGAATTTAAATAGCTTTAATTTAAACTTAGATTTTTAATTATAAAAAAGATTAATAAATAATTTAAGTTTATATTATCTAATACTTACTAATTATTAATATACTTTATTACTTTTAAAGTAGTAAAAGTAAGGTTTAAAATTAAAAAGTTAGTTTTATAAAAAAAGGTTTTAGTTTCTAAATTATTAAATAACTTTAGATTATTATTTTTAATCTAATTAACTAATTAAGTACTTTTTTAAATATTAAGTAACTTTAAGTTCTACTAAAAGTAGTATATATTAAAGTTATTTAAAATAAGAGAATTAATTATAATAATTCTTAAAAATAAACTCTTTTTAACTATTTTCTTTAAATCACTTTTAACTTAATTAGTTTTATTATATATATTAACTATTTCAAATATATTAACTTTTAAATCTAGTTATATTACTAGTAAATTTAAATCCGAGTTATTAAATATTAATATAATATTAGTAATAAAAACTTTTAAAATATATATTAAAATTCAAAGTTTAAAATTCTAATATAATACTAAAAGTTAATTGAAATTAGTATAAACTATAAATTAACTATTTAGTTAATTTTAGTTCTTAGTTATAATCTAGGGTTCTTAGATTATTAATAAGTTAATTTTTAACTTAATAGCTAATTTAAAAATTAATTTAATTTCTAGTAAACTTTTATTAAAGTTTATTTATAATATCTAGATATTCTAATTATTTATAAGTTAAAAGTAATTCTTTTAATAACTTTATATATTTTATATAATTTCGAATTATTAATATAAGATTAAGAGTAGTTAATATATTTTAAAACTAAATATAAATAAAGTTTCTTATAAATATTATAAATATTATAAATATATTAAAAGATTAAATATAAATCTAAATATAAACTATATTTAATTTAGTAATAATAAAGTTAAATTATATATTTAAAACTCTAATAATAAATATATTAAATTAACTTTATTATATTTAATAACTTCTTAACTTTAATTAAGATTTTAATAATATAAACTTGATTCTTTATATACTTTTTAATTTCCTTAATAATCTTAAAAGAGATTATTACTAAATTAGCTTTTTTAGCAACTTAATTAACTTTAAAAGATAGTTAATAAAGAGTTTTAATTAATTTAAAGTTTAAAGAGTTATTAAAAATTTTAATCTTTTTTAATACTAGTTCTATACTTTCTAAAGTATTAAAATTAGTTATAAAGATTTTATATAATACTACTTTAAACTATAATTTATCTTTTTAAATATTTTTAAAATTAAAAAGGTTTTTCTAAATATTAATCTTCTTAATTAAAAAGTTAATTATATAAAAGAGAGTTATAATTAATATTAAGTTTTTTTTATTAAATATATTAGTAATAATTAAAACAATTAACTCTTTAACCTTTTTAACTTTAAAAGCTTTATTAATAGTATTATAAATAATTAAAGTTAAGAAGATATTATAATATAATATAATTTTATTTTTTTTTTTTTTTTTTTTTTTTTATTTATTTTAATAACCTATATAAGTCTGAGACTATAGTAGGTCGGCTAACGGATATACTACTAGCAGCTAGGTATATATAAGTCTAAATATATACAATATTATATATATGAAGAGATACTAAGGGTCTAGCCCTAGTTTTAAAGAAATAATAGTTAAAATAATATAAAAACACTTTAAAATACTTTGAATATTAGTGAAAAGAATTAAGTTTAAATTAGTCTAAAGGCTAAATATTAGTGATATTAGTGTTAATATCCGGTATTAAGCTAGTTTGAGACTTAATAATAATAATTTATAAATAAGTCCAATTTATTAAAAGTCAGTTAACCAGGTCAGATAATATCTTTATATACAAATACTAGTTTCTTAGATAAATTCCAGACTAACTTCAATTCCAGATTTTATATCGAGTAATAGTAATAAACTAAAGTAGTATATATTAAGTTTATCTTTTAGCTTCAAGCAGGTATTAGCTAGTAGTCGGTAGCTAAATAGAAAGTATTCTAGTATCTTCTTTTTATTATATTTATATTTATTATTACTAACTAAACTTAGTTAATATAAATAAACTTTAATATAATTATAACCGAGTTTTAACTAGTAAAAGGCGCTAGCTGTAGCCCGCTTAGTATTAAGAGGGATCGAGATTTTGCTTCGAAGTACTAATTTATAAGTTGAAGTATAATTAGCTCTAGATTCTTTAGCTAGTCTCGATTTAGTTGCTTTTTTTAAAGCTAGTTTCTATTTCTAGATTTTAATAGTTTTAACCTAGATACCTAAATAGATAAAGCTAGTTATATAAATATCCGGTTTTAGACTAATAACTTCTTTAGCTAATTTATCAACTAATTTATTCCTTTCGACTTTGTAGTATCTTAGAACCTAAACTAATTTGATACTAGCACCTTTATTAACTATTTAGTTATTAATATCAAATACTTTTATTAGCTATTCTTAGCTAGAGTTATTATTAAGTGATTTTAGCTATAGTAATCTAGTCTAGTTATTATTATAAACTATATATTCTTGACTAAGCTAAGTTAACTAGCTAGTTAATTTGATTATCTAAATAACCTTTTCTAGCTCCTTATTGTATATTAATTGATTTAAGCTAATATTCCATTTATATACTTAGATTAGCTCTTAATTTAAGTTTAAAAATACTAATCTAACCTCTATTCTAGTTCCGCTTTATAGTTGTAATTCGTTAATATAAAAGGTATATTGATTAGATATTAATATTAATACTAGCCTCTTGTGATTATTAGTTTTATTCTCCTTCGAAAAGTAATTAATTTAAACTGAAAATAAACTAGTTACCTAAAGTAGGAATTTAAAGAACTATAGTTTTTCTAGTTTATCTAGGTTAATTAGCAAGTATATTAATCGTCTAATCTAGTTGATTTATATTAGCTTAGTAACTAGCTTCGGTATTAGCTTCGATCCCTACTTCTAACTAGCTCTTAAAAGGTAAATAGAGTTAGAACTAAGTTCCTAGTAACTTTATAGCTTCTAGTAACTCTCTTAATAACTTTATAATTTCTAGTAATCTTCTAAATATCTTTCCTAAAGTAGTTTATAAATTGGGTGGTTTTTCGAGAGTTTAAGTAACTAGAAAGTGTATTAGCGATTAGTATTAGCGAGATAGATATCAAGGGGTACTAATATAGTTTTAGTATTTATAACTAGCTTTAAACTAGTTTTAAAAACCTTTAGGATTTTACAAAGAGTTAAGTTTTAAAGTAATTAAAGTTAAACTTTAAAATTAACTTGTTCTTTATACTAAATTAAGAACTTATAGTCTAAAATGCTAATAATATAGATAATATATAGTTAGTATATAACAAAGGGAGATAAACTAGTTTAAGTACTAACTAGTTAACTAACTTGAAATAATATTGTTTTAGTTTAACTAATTTGAATTCTAATATAACTTTTAAATTTAAAAGTGTTGTTGAACTAAATTCCTAGCCACCTTACTAACTTAGAGGGGTATATAACCTACTAATTCAATAATTTAATTAAGTAGCTTATTAAGTTATTAGAAAAGAAATAGATTAACTTAATTTTCTTGAAGTTAAAATTAATATTATTTATTATTCTAAAGAAATATAGTTTATTAACTTCTTTTTCTAAAGTTTAATAGTTCTTTTTAAAACTAGTTGAACTAGCTATTAGCACAATATTGTCTATATAAAATCAAACTAAGTAGCTAATAATTAGAAAAAAGTCTTGAATATAAATTAAGAATAAAATCGAACTAATTGAACTACTCTAAAAGATACTAGTATTGATAAGTTAGAAAGGTTTAATTTAGTTATTAAAAGCTAATCAAAGCTATTAAGTTTCTAAGAAGTAATTAACCTAATTAATTAAACTAAATAGTAATTTAAACTCTTTTAAAATTGTTAGTAACTAGTTTTTAGATATATAATCGAAGGCCCTTTTGATATCTAGAAATAAGACTAATATTTTAAGATTAACTATATAATCTTATTCGATTTTAATTATTAATAATAATTTAATATCGATTACAGACTTTTTAAATCGATTTCTAATTTGAAAGCTATATAACAAGTTAGTAGTCTCGACTAAATAATCTAATCTCTTTACTAGTATCCTCTTATTAACCTTCTTAAGACAATTAAATAATAAGATAATCCTATAAGCTTTTAGAATTAAATAATTAAGCTTTTTTAGCTTTTTAAATATTATACTAGTTGCTTGTTACTAGCAAATCAGATAATAGCTAAAATTGAGAAATAGACTATAGACTTTATAAAATAAGTTAAGAATAACTAAATAAGCTTTATTAATAATTTCCTAATTTATTCTATTAAATCTTAAGGTTTTTCCTTTGATTTTAGTTGAATAAACTCTTTCAAGCTTATTAACTACTAGTTCTAGCTAGAGGTCGACTTTATAAATATCCCAAGAGGGGCTAATCGATATTAAAGGCTAGGGGAACAAAGTAGACTTTAAAATATTTATTTTTTCTTCGAAAGTTGATTAGTTAGAAATCAAAGATAATATTTAACTTTAATAGCTTTTAATATAGTTAAATACTTTGAAAATAATCTTCAAGTTCTTAGTCTCTAAGAAGGTATTCTAGTAACTCTATTTAGTATATTTAATAACTAAAAAATATTAGTTCCAAGCTAAGAAGTAACTTTAACTTTAATTATCTTTTCTTTAAACTTTTAATATCGATTTTTAAAGGGTTTTAAGCTCAAAGATCTATTAAAGTTTAGCTTGTAACTTTGATTTAATTTTCAAAATCGCTATATTTGATACTAGCCCGATTAGTTATACTAGCTTAAAACTAATAACTTCTAAAAAGTCGATTATCAATACTTTAAAAGTTAACCTAGTTCTAACTAGTTTCAAAGGTTATTAGTTGAGAACTAGGCTTTTATTAACTAAATCAACTAAACTAACCTTAAATAGATCCTAATTAACCTTCTTAGTATTAAAAAGTTAAAAGGAATTTAAGTAGCTTTAATTTAGATTTAGGTTTTTAATTATAAAAAAGATTAGTAAATAATCTGAATCTAGGTTATCTAGTATTTGCTAGTCATCAATACACCTTGCTATCTTTGAAGTAGCAAGAGTAAAGTTTAGGATTGAAAAGCTGATTCCATGAAAAAAGATTTTAGTTTCTAGATTATTAAATAACTTTAGATTGTTATTTTCGATCTAGTTGACTAGTCGGGCCTCTTTTTGGGTATCAGGTGACTCTGGGTCCTACCAAGGGTGATAAGTATTAAAATCATCTAAAATAAGCGAATTAGCTGAAATAGTTTTTAGAAACAAGTTTCTTTTAATTATTTTTCTTAAATCGCTTTCAACTTAGTTAGTCTTATTGTAAATATTGACTATTTCGAGTATATTGATATCTTCGCCTAGTTGTATCACTAATAAGTCCGAATCCGAGTTATTAGGCGCTAGCGTGACACTAGTAGTCAGAACTTTTAAAGTATATACTAAAGTTCAAGATTTATAGTCTTAGTATAATACTAAGAGCTGATTAAAGCTAGTATAAACTATAGATCGACTATTTAACTAGTTTTGGTCCTCGGCTATAATTTATAGTTCCTGGATTATTAATAAATTAATTTTTAACTTAATAACTAATTCAAGAATTGATTTAGTTCTTAATAAACTTTTATTAAAATTCACTTATAATACTTGAATATCCTGGCTATTTATAAGCTAAAACTAACTCTTTTAATAGCTTTATACACCTCGCACACTTTCGAATCGCTAGTGTGAGATTGGAAACAATTAGTATACTTTAAAACTAAATATAAATAGAGTTTCCTGCGAGTATTATAGATATTATAAATATACTAAAAGGTTAAGTAAAGTTCCGAGTATAGACTATACTTAGCCTGGCGGCGACAGAACTGGGTCACGTGCCCGAAACCCTGGTATTTTAAACATTGAGTTAACTTTATAATATTTAAAAGCTTTTTAGTTCTAATTGAGATTCTAGCTATATAAACTTAGTTCTTTATATATCTTTTAGCTTCTTTAGTAGTCTTAAAAGAGACTATTACTGAACTGGCTCTTTTAGCGACCTAGTTAACTTCGAAAGAAAGCTAATAAAAGGTTCTAATTAGTTTGAGATTAAAAGAGTTATTAAAGGTTTTAATCTCTTTTAATACTAGTTTTATACTTTCTAGGATATTAAAGTTAGTTGTAGAGATCCTATATAATATTACTTTAAACCAAGGTTTATCTTTTTAGATACTTTTAAAATTAAAAAGATTTTTCTAAATATTAATCTTCTTAATTAGAAAGTCGATTATATAAGGGGGGGTTATAATTAGTACTAAGTTCTTCTTGTTAGATATACTAGTAATAATCGAAACAACCGGCCCTTTAACTCTTTTAACCTCAAAAGTCTTATTAATAGTATTATAAGTAACTAAGATTAAAAAGGTATTATAATATAATATAATGTTATATATTAAGATAAGTCGATTTAAAGGCTTAACTTTAGGCTTAGCTACTTTGGGTTTGGCTGTAATTGTAGTCCAGTCACCTGACTTTGAGTCACCTGACGTCGCGATATTAGCGAAGCTAACCTAGACCGGATTTTAAGCGATTTTAATAATTTTTACTACTAAGGTTATTAAGAATTGTTTTTATAATTTTGAGGCTTTAGCCTGGGCTTCCACCTTCCGGGTCACGTGTTCGAGGTTATTGAGTTGAGAAGCTAATTAGTCAGTAACTTTTTTAACTTTTCCCGATCTAGTATAATCTCTAAATACTTCGATTAGATCTAGTATTTTACTTTATTGTTCTTAGAAAAAAGTAAAAGTATTAGTTTTAATTAAAAGATTTAAAGCTTTATAAATAAATATCTAAACTGATTCTAGGTTTACTAATTAGTTAATAATAGTTCTCGGGTTTTTATTAATTCGTTCTACTAAGAATAGATTAATATATTTAAATAAATAAAGAGAGATACTACTAAAACTAGTTATAATATTTATAATAAGTCTAACTAAAAGATCTAAGTTTATAATATTAGAAAGGCTAGATAAGTCGATATTAAAGTTAAATTGAAAGGTTATAGATAAAATCAATAATATAATAATATTTATAATATTATTAACGTTATTAATAGTATTAATAATTAGAAAGAATAATTAAATAATAGTTAGAGTATTAAAAATAGTTAAAAACAAAGTGGTCGAAATAATATTCTAATTATTATTATTATTATTAAAAGTTAAAAGGGTGACTATATTGATAAATATTAATATAATACTTTAATAAGTATATTAATATCTAAAAAGCTCTCTTAGTTTACTAATATCACTTAGTATTATTAATATTATTAAATATTAATTAAATTAATAATTTAAACTTAATAAAACGAAATTAATAAATTTAATATTTAAAATCGCTAGAATCAATAGTGATAATAATATAGTAGTAGTAAGAAGGTGCAAGTAAGCTTGTTCGAATTATAGAAGTATATTGTACTAAGTACTAGCCTCTTTTTATTAATATTTTTATTGTTTTAATAGTTTTTCGATATTTTTGTGATTTTTAAAGTTTTTAAATGAAAATTTCGAAAATATAGAATAAAAATCGATGAAATCGATAATAACAATAATATCTTAGTAGCAAATAGTTATATAGCTAAGTAGTTTAACTAGTTCAATCTATAAAGAAGTTATTTATTATATTCGACTTTGATCCGATGATTTTCAATAAGAAATCACGTTTTTTCGATGAAAAATCGTTTTAATCATTGTTTTTATATTGTCTTTTCACTAATAAATATAATTTTATATATTAGAATAAAACGATTTAAAAACTTAACTTTAAACTTAGTTACTTTAAATTTAGTTTAAATTATAATCTAGTTATTTAACTTTAGATTATTTAATATAATAATATTAATAAAAGAAGTTTAAGTTAGATTTTAAATAATTTTAGTAACTTTAAATATTAGAATTATTAGAAGTATTAAGATTATTAAAAGAGTTATTAAAAAAGTTATTAAAAGTTATTTTTATTATTTTAGAACTTTAATTTATACTTCTATTTTCTAAATTATATATTCGAGGTTATTAAATTAAGAAATTAATTAGTTAATAACTTTTTTAACTTTTTTTAATCTAATATAATCTCTAAATACTTCGATTAAATCTAATATTTTATTTTATTATTTTTAAGAAAATATTAAAGAGCTAATTTTAATTAAAAGATCTAAAGTTTTAAAGATAAATAATTAAATAAATTCTAAGTTAACTAATTAGTTAGTAATAATTTTCGAATTTTTATTAATTTATTTTATTAAGAATAAGTTAATATATTTAAATAAATAAAAAGAGATATTACTAAAACTAATTATAATATTTATAATAAATCTAATAAAAAGATTTAAATTTATAATATTAAATAAACTAAATAAGTTAATATTAAAGTTAAATTAAAAAGTTATAAATAAAGTTAATAATATAATAATATCTATAATATTATTAATAATATTAATAATTAAAAGAAATAACTTAATAATAATTAAAGTACTAAAAATAATTAAAAAGAAAGTAATAAAAATAATATTCTAGTTATTATTATTTAGAGTTAAAAGTACTTTTATATTAATAAATATTAATATAACACTTTATAATAAATATATTAATACTCTAAAAATCCTTTTAAGTTTAAATAATTACTTCTAGATTATTAATATTACTAATATTATTAAATATTAGTTAAATCAATAATTTAAATTTAATTTAATAAATTTAATAAACTTAGTAATTGAAATTATTAGAATTAATAATAACAATAATATAATAATAATATAAAGATATAAATAAACTAGTTCAGATTATAAAAGTATATTATATTTAGATATTAGTTTTTTTTTATTAATATTTTTATTATTTTAATAGTTTTTTAATATTTTTATAATTTTTAAGGTTTTTAAATAAAAATTTCAAAAATATAAAATAAAAATTAATGAAATTAATAATAATAATAATATCTCGATAATAAATAGTTATATAACTAAATAGTTTAATTTAATTAATCTATAAAAAAGTTATTTATTATATTCAACTTTGATCTAATGATTTTTAATAAGAAATTATATTTTTTTAATAAAAAATCGTTTTAGTTAAAAAAGTTGTTTTTTTTAAATCTTTTTTAATTTAATATAGTTTTTAAATACTTTAATTAAATCTAGTATTTTACTTTATTATTTTTAAAAAGAAGTTAAAAAGTTAATTTTAATTAAAAGATTTAAGATTTTAAAGATAAATAGTTAAATAGATTTTAAATTAACTAATTAGTTAATAATAATTTTCAGATTTTTATTAATCTATTTAATTGAAAATAAATTAATATATTTAAATAAATAAAATAGAATATTATTAAAATTAATTATAGTATTTATAATAGATCTAACTAAAAAGTTTAAATTTATAATATTGAAAAAGTTAAATAAATTGATATTAGAGTTAAATTAAAGAATTATAAATAAAGTTAATAATATAATAATATCTATAATATTATTAATAATATTAATAATTAAAGAAGATAATTTAATAACTATTAGAGTATTAAAAATAATTAAAAAGAAGATAATAAAAATAATATTCTAATTATTATTATTATTAAAAGTAGAGAGAGCTTTTATTTTAATAAATATTAATATAATATTTTATAATAAGTATATTAATATTTTAAAAGCCTTTCTAAATCTAAAAAATACTTCTAATATTATTAATATTATTAATATTATCAAATATTAACTAAATTAGTAATTTAAATTTAATTTAATAAAATTAATAAACTTAGTATTTAGAATTATTAAAATCGATAATAATAATAATATAGTAATAGTATAAAGATATAAATAGACTAGTTTGGATTATAGAAGTATATTATATTAAGTACTAATCTCTTTTTATAAATATTTTTATTATTTAAATAATTTTTTAATATTTTTATAGTTTTTAAAGTTTTTCAATAAAAATTTCAAAAATATAAAGTAAAAATCCGCGAAATTAGTAGTGATAATAATATCTTAATAATAGATAATTATATAATTAAATAGTTTAACTTAATTGATCTATAAAAGAATTATTTATTATATTTAACTTTAATCTAATAATTTTCAATAAGAAATTATATTTTTTTAATAAAAAATTATTTTAGTTAAAAAAGTTATTACTATTAATATCTCTTTATTATATATAATATTATATATATTTAGACTTATATATATCTAGCTATTAATAATATATCTATTAATTAACTTATTATAATTTTAAACTTATATAGATTATTAAAATAAATAAAAAAAATTAAATTAACTTTAAATAAATTTTAATTAACTTTCTTAATATTAAAAATTTAAAAAAAGTTTAAATAGTTTTAATTTAAACTTAGATTTTTAATTATAAAAAAGATTAATAAATAATTTAAATTTAAATTATTTAATATTTATTAATTATTAATATATCTTATTATTTTTAAAATAATAAATATATAATTTAAAACTAAAAAGTTAATTTTATAAAAAAAGATTTTAATTTTTAGATTATTAAATAATTTAAAATTATTATTTTTAATTTAAATAATTAATTAAACTTCTTTTTAAATATTAAATAACTTTAAATTTTATTAAAAGTAATAAATATTAAAATTATTTAAAATAAATAAA
>JANGZZ010000271.1:0-37467 GCA_026225955.1 Clarireedia paspali | reverse complement strand
TAAAGATTATTTAAAAATTATAATATTATTTATAAAGTTAATTAAAAAGAATATAGATTATAAATAAAATAGTATAATATAAAAAGTATTTAATATATTTAAATAAATCTTTATATAAATACTAATTTTAATTATCTTTGATTTTAAATAATTAATTATTATAAAAATAAATATATTAAATTATATATTAAATATAGTTCTTAGTTAATTAAATAAAAATAGAAAGTTATAATTAATAGTATATTATTTTAGAAAGTTATAATTAATAGAATTAAATTATAAGATTTATAATAAAGAGTTATTAATTATTATTAATATTTTTAAAGAATAAAGAGTTTATTTTAAAAAATTTAAATATATAATCTAAGTTTATTTAAATTATAAGAATTTAATCTACTTTATAATAATAAAGATTCTAAATAAATAATAAATATAATAAATAAAGATATTAGTTATATATAATTTTAAAATAAGATATATTAAAGAGAATAAAAATACTAAAATAAATATATTTAATAGAAAGTTAGAATATTTAGAAAATAAAATATATAAATTATATATAATATTTTAATAAGAAGAAAATTTATTAATATTTAATTCACTTTAGTTAACTATAATAATAATACTTTATAATAATTACTTAGAAAAACAAATAAAGAAATATTATAAAAATAATTTAATTATAAAATAAATATTAGAATAATTAAATAAAGGATTTATAATTAAGAATAATATTATTTACTTTTATAAAAAGATTTATATCTCTTCTATATTATCTAAATAATATATTAAGAAATAATATAAGTTATTAATTTATAATTATTAAAAAATTACTAAGATATTAATATAAATTAGTTTATATTTATATTTCTTATAAATAAGAAAGATAATTAAAGAAGTTATTAAAAATTATAATATCTATATATAAAATAAAACTTTATAATATATTCTATATAATTAGTTTAAAATTCTAAATATACTTATTTAGTTATAAAAGTTTATTATATAGAACTTTATAATTAAATTATTATATTTAAAAGATCTAATTATAAAAGTAATATATAACTTTATTTTAATAATTATAAATTAATTAACTAAGTTTAAATATATAATTTTATATAAAGAAAATAATATAATAGAAGATTTAATATATATCTTTTTAAAAATAATAATTAATATATATAAAGTATTAATAAAGATAATTTCAAATTATAATAAACTCTTTATATTAAAATTCTAATAAATATTTATAATATTATTAAGAATTAAAAGAAAATTATTTATAATATTTTATTTATAAATAAATAAATAAATAAAATAATTAAATTAAATTTTAGAATAATATTTATAATATTATATTAATTATAAATAAAATAATTAGATAAAACTACTATTATTTATATAATTTATATATAATACTTTGAAAGTAATAATTATAAATATAATACTAACTTATATTAACTTTAGATTTAAACTAAGAATATATAATATATAATTAATAAATAAAATAAAATTAAATATAAATATTATAAAAGTAAATAAATTAAAGAAATTATATAAATAATTATTATTTAATATTAAGTTTATTTTATAATAAATTATAAATTACTATAATTCGAAGTATAATATAAAATTAATATTTAAAAAGAAAAATAAAGTTTATCTTTTTAAATAAAATATTAATATAAAAAAACTAAATAATAAATTAGATTATAAGAAATTAAAACTTTTTAAGATTAATAAAGTAATTAAACTAGTTAATTATAAATTAAAGTTATTAATAATAATAAAAATATACTTAATCTTCTATATATTATTATTTAAATTAGTATTATTAAAAATACTAAATATACTTTATATTAAAATTAAACTAGTTAATTTAAATATTAAATATAAAGTTAAAGAAATATTAAACTAAAAGTATATTAAAAGATAACTTTATTACTTTATTAAATAGAAGAATTATTTATATTTAGAAAATATATAAAAACTAATTAAAAATTTAAACTACTTATAATATTTAAAGAAATTCTATTAAAAATACTTTTATTTTTTAACTAAATAGTTAATTTAAAGTTATTTATTAGAAGTAATTTAAAAGAAGATAAACTAATAATAATAAAAGTAAATATATAAATAATTTATTTAACTTTCTTTTATTTTAATCTTTTTTTCTCTTTAAACTTCTTTAATATATTAATTATATATAGATTATATTATAATATTTTTTTAATCTTTTCTTTTAACTTTTATTATTATTTTCTTAATCAAAGAATTTTTATTATAATCTTTTAAAAAAAAGTAATTACTCTTTTTTCTTTAACTTTTAAATAAGTCTCTTTATAATAAATATTTTTTTATTTTAATATAAAACTTCTATATATATTATATATTTTCCTTCTAATACTTTTTATATACTTTTTATAATAATTAGTTTTAAAAAGAATATAATATTTAAAATCTTTTTTAAAATAATAAGAATACTTTATAAATATTATTTTCTTTTATTCTTTAAAATAAAAATAAATAATATTACAACTTCTTATAGTTCAAGATAATTCTTTAAATATAATAAAGAAAAAGAGAGAAAATAAATTTATTAAGAAATTTAAATAAATATTTTATACTATTATAAGTAAATATTAGAATAATATTAAATTAAAAGAGAGATAATATTATAATTATAAATTATATAAATATTTAAAGATCTTAAGTTTAAAAGATAGAATCTATAATTATAATTATTAAATTAAATTTATATAATTAATAGAAAGTAATAAAGAAATAACTTTATTTAATTATTTAATATTAAATAAATATTAATATTAGTAATATTTTATTAATAGAAATTTACTAAAAGAATTTTATTAATAGAATTATATTAATAATACTTTTAATAGAATTTTAAATAATAATTATATAATATCTTATTATTTCTAAATATTCTAAATAAATAGAATATTTAAGATAATAAAGATTTAATACTTTTAAATATTCTAAATAAATAAGATATTTAAGATAATAAAGAATAAAAGTATATATAAATAAATAATTTTTTTATAATATATAAAACTTTATATTTAATTTAATTAATTAAAAATCAAATTACTATTTATATCTATTATTATATTTTTCGATTCTTTATATAATTATTATTAATAATAAACCTTATAATATTATTATATAATCTTATTATTATATAATAATCAAGATCTTAATTATTTTTATATAATTTAAAAAATAAATATTTATAATACTTTAATCTAATTAACTAATTAAATCTCTTTTTAAATATTAAATAACTCTAAGTTTTATTATAAATAATATATATTAAAGTCTTTTAAAATAAATAAATTAGTTATTATAGTTTTTAAAAATAAATTTCTTTTAATTATTTTTCTTACTTTATTTTTTATTTAATTAGTTTTATTATAAATATT
This sequence comes from Clarireedia paspali, assembly GCA_026225955.1. NCBI lineage: Eukaryota > Fungi > Ascomycota > Leotiomycetes > Helotiales > Rutstroemiaceae > Clarireedia > Clarireedia paspali. The sequence continues at coordinate 34,027 of JANGZZ010000271.1, read as the reverse complement.
AACTATTTTAAATATATTAATTTTTAAATTTAATTATATTATTAATAAATCTAAATCTAAGTTATTAAATATTAATATAATATTAATAATAAAAACTTTTAAAATATATATTAAAATTTAAAGTTTGAAGTTCTAATATAATATTAAAAGTTAGTTAAAATTAATATAAATTATAAATTAACTATTTAATTAGTTTTAGTTTTTAATTATAATCTAAGATTTCTAGATTATTAATAAATTGATTTTTAACTTAATAGTTAATTTAAAAGTTAATTTAATCTTTAATAAACTTTTATTAAAATTTATTTATAATATTTAAATATTTTAATTATTTATAAATTAAAAGTAACTCTTTTTATTATTTTATATATTTTATATAATTTTAAGTTATTAATATAAAATTAAAAGTAATTAATATACTTTAAAGTTAAATATAAATAAAACTTTTTATAAATATTATAAATATTATAAATATATTAAAAAGTTAAATAAAGTTCTAAATATAAATTATATTTAACTTATTAATAATATAACTAAGTTATATATTTAAATCTTTAATAATAAGTATATTAAATCAACTTTATAATATTTAATAATTTCTTAACTTTAATTAAAATTTTAATAATATAAATTTAGTTTTTTATATACTTTTTAACTTTTTTAATAATCTTGAAAGAGATTATTATTAAACTAGTTTTTTTAATAATCTAGTTAATTTTAAAAGAGAGTTAATAAAAAGTTCTAATTAATTTAAAGTTTAAAAAATTATTAAAAGTTTTAATCTTTTCTAATATTAATTCTATACTTTCTAAAATATTAAAGTTAATAATAAAGATTTTATATAATATTACTTTAAATTATAATTTATTCTTTTAAATACTTTTAAAATTAAAAAGGTTTTTCTAAATATTAATTTTCTTAATTAAAAAGTTAATTATATAAAAAGAGATTATAATTAATATTAAGTTCTTTTTATTAGATATATTAATAATAATTGAAATAACTAGTTTTTTAACTTTTTTAACTTTAAAAACTTTATTAATAATATTATAAATAATAAAAGTTAAGAAGATATTATAATATAATATAATATTATATATTAAAATAAATTAATTTAAAAGTTTAATTTTAAATTTAGTTACTTTAAATTTAATTATAATTATAATCTAATTACTTAACTTTAAGTTATTTAATATAATAATATTAATAAAGAAAGTTTAAATTAGATTTTAAATAATTTTAATAATTTTTAATATCAAAGTTATTAAGAATATTAAAATTATTAAAAAGGTTATTAGAAAAGTTATTAGAAGTTATTTTTATAATTTTAAAGTTTTAATCTAATTTTTTACTTTCTAAATTATATATTTAAAATTATTAAATTAAGAAACTAATTAGTTAATAACTTTTTTAATTTTTCTTAATATAATATAATTTCTAAATACTTTAATAAAGTCTAATATTTTACTTTATTATTCTTTAAAAGAAGTTAAAAAGTTAATTTTAATTAAAAGATTTAAAGTTTCGAAAATAAATAATTAAATAAGTTCTAAGTTAATTAATTAATTAATAATAATTTTCAAATTTTTATTAATTTATTCAAAGTTAATTATAATATTTATAATAAATCTAATAAAAAGATTTAAATTTATAATATTAGAAAAATTAAATAAATTAATATTAAAGTTAAATTGAATAATTATAAATAAAGTTAATAATATAATAATATTTATAATATTATTAATAATATTAATAATTAAAGAATATAATTTAATAACTATTAAGATATTAGAAATAATTAAAAATAAAATAATTAAGATAATATCTTAGTTAATATTATTATTTAAAATTAAAAGAACTTTTATATTAATAAGTATTAATATAATACTTTAATAAATATATTAATATCTTAAAAGTTTTTCTAGATCTAAGAAATACTTTTTAGATTATTAATATTACTAATATTATTAAATATTAACTAAATTAATAATTTAAATTTAATTTAATAAAATTAATAAATTTAATTTAATAAAATTAATAAATTAAATAATTAGAATTATTAGAATTAATAGTAATAATAATATAATAATAATATAAAAGTGCAAATAAGTTAATTTAGACTATAAAAGTATATTATATTAAATATTAATCTCTTTTTATTAATATTTTTATTATTTTAATAATTTTTAATATTTTTATAATTTTTAAAGTTTTTTAATAAAAATTTCGAAAATATAAAGTAAAAATTAATAAAATTGATAATAATAATAATATCTTGATAATAAATAATTATATAATTAAACAATTTAATTTAATTATTTTATAGAAAAGTTATTTATTATATTCGATTTTGATTTAATGATTTTTAATAAAAAATCATGTTTTTTCGATAAAAAATCGTTTTAATCAAAAAAGTTATTAATATTATAAAAAAGTTATTTATAATATTTAACTTTGATTTAATAATTTTTAATAAGAAATTATATTTTTTTAATAAAAAATTGTTTTTTATTAAATTATTAAATCTAAGATATTAATAATATAAATAATATATAATTAATAAATAATAAAAAGAGATAAACTAGTTTAAATATTAATTAATTAATTAATTTAAAGTAATATTATTTTAATTTAATTAACTTGAATTTTAATATAACTTTTGAATTTAAAAATATTATTAAACTAAATTTTTAATTATTTTACTAATTTAAAAAAATATATAACTTATTAATTAATTAATTTAATTAAGTAACTTATTAAATTATTAAAAAAGAAATAAATTAATTTAATTTTCTTAAAGTTAAAATTAATATTTTTATTTATTTATTTTAATAACTTATATAAGTTTAAGATTATAATAGATTAATTAATAAATATATTATTAATAACTAAGTATATATAAGTCTAAATATATATAATACTATATATAATAAAGAGATATTAAAAGTTTAATTCTAATTTTAAAAAAATAATAATTAAAATAATCTTAAAATATCTTGAATATTAATAAAAAGAATTAAATTTAAACTAGTTTGAATATTAAATATTAATAATATTAATATTAATATTTAGTATTAGTTTAATATTAGATTTAATAATAATAATTTATAAAGATTTCTAATTTAATTAAAGTTAATTAACTAAATTAAATAATATTTTTATATATAAATATTAGTTTCTTAAATAAATTCTAAACTAGTTTCAATTTTAAATTTAATATTAAATAATAAAAGTAAACTAAAATAATATATATTAAATTTATCTTTTAACTTTAAATAAATATTAATAAGTAATTAATAATTAAATAAAAGAAAGTAACTTTTTTAGTTAAAATAATTTTTTATTAAAAAAATATAATTTCTTATTGAAAATCATTAAATTAAAGTTAAATATAATAAATAACTTTTTTATAAATTGAACTAACTAAACTATTTAACTATATAACTATTTATTATTAAGATATTATTATTACTATTAATTTTATTGATTTTTATTTTATATTTTCGAAATTTTTATTTAAAAACTTTAAAAATTATAAAAATATTGAAAAACTATTAAAATAATAAAAATATTAATAAAAAGAAGTTAATATTTAATATAATATATTTCTATAATTTAAATTAATTTATTTGTACTTTTATATTATTATTATATTATTGTTATTATTAATTCTAGTAATTTTAAATATTAAATTTACTAATTTTATTAAATTAAATTTAAATTACTAATTTAACTAATATTTAATAATATTAGTAATATTAGTTATTTAAGAAATATTTCTTAAGTTTAGAAGAGTTTTTATAATATTAATATATTTATTAAAATACTATATTAATATTTATTAATATAGAAATACTCTTTATTTTAAATAATAATAATAATTAGAATATTATTTTTATTATCTTTTTTCTAACTACTTTTAATATTTAAATAGTTATTAAGTTATCTCTTTTAATTATTAATATTATTAATAATATTATAGATATTATTATATTATTAACTTTATTTATAACTTTATAATTTAATTTTAATATTAATTTATCTAACTTTTCTAATATTATAAATTTAAACTTTTTAATTAAACTTATTATAAATATTATAATTAATTTTAATAATATTCTATTTTACTTTTCTAAATATATTAACTTTTTTTTAATAAAGTAGATTAATAAAAATCTGAAAATTACTACTAATTAATTAATTAACTTAAAATTTATTTAACTATTTATCTTTAAAACTTTAGATCTTTTAATTAAAATTAACTTTTTAACTTTTTTTTAAAAATAATAAAATAAAATATTAGACTTTATTAAAGTATTTAAAGACTATACTATATTAAAAAAAGTTAAAAAAGTTATTAATTAATTAGTTTCTTAACTTAATAATCTTAAATATATAATTTAAAAGATAGAAAACTAAGTTAAAACTTTGAAAGTTATAATTAAAATTATAGTCTTTTTAATAATCTTTTTAATAACTCTCTTAATAATTTTAATACTTTTAATAACTTTATTATTAAAAATTATTAAAATCATTTAAAATCTAGTTTAAACTTTCTTTACTAATATTATTATATTAAATAACTTAAAGTTAAATAATAAAATTATTATTTAAATTAAACTTAAAATAATTAAGTTTAAAACTAAGTTTTTAAACTAATTTATTCTAATATATAATATTATATTATATTATAATATCTTTTTAACTTTTATTATTTATAATATTATTAATAAAGTTTTTAAAGTTAAGAAAATTAAAGAGTTAATTATTTTAATTATTATTAGTATATTTAATAAAAAGAATTTAATATTAACTATAATTTTTCTTTATATAATTAACTTTTTAATTAAGAAAGTTAATATTTAAAAAAACTTTTTTAATTTTAAAAATATTTAAAAAAATAAATTATAATTTAAAATAGTATTATATAAGATTTTTATAATTAATTTCAATATTCTAAAAAATATAAAATTAATATTAAAAGAGATTAAAATTTTTAATAACTCTTTAAATCTTAAATTAATTAAAACTTTTTATTAACTTTTTTCTAAAGTTAATTAAATTATTAAAAAAACTAATTTAGTAATAATCTCTTTTAAAACTATTAAAGAAATTAAAAGATATATAAAGAATTAAGTTTATATTATTAGTTTCTTAATTAAAATTAAGAAACTATTAAATATAATAAAGTTAATTTAATATATTTATTATTAAGAATTTAGATATATAATCTAGTTCTATTATTAATAAGTTAAATATAATTTATATTTAGAACTTTATTTAACTTTTTAATATATTTATAATATCTATAATATTTATAAGAAACTTTATTTATACTTAATTTTAAAATATATTAATTACTTTTAACTTTATATTAATAATTTAAAAAATTTTTTTATTTATTTATTTATTTTAACAATTTATATAAGTCTAAGATTATAATAAGTTAGTTAGTAGATATACTATTAGTAACTAGATATATATAGATTTAAATATATATAATATTATATATAATAAAGAGATATTAAAAGTCTAGTTTTAATTTTAAAAAAATAATAATTAAAATAATCTTAAAATACTTTAAATATTAATAAAAAGAATTAAATTTAAACTAGTTTAAATATTAAATATTAATAATATTAATATTAATATTTAGTATTAAGCTAGTATTAAGCTTAATAATAATAATTTATAAAGTTTTCTAATTTAATTAAAGTTATTTAACTAAATTAAATAATATCTTTATATATAAATATTAGTTTCTTAAATAAATTCTAAACTAACTTTGATTCTAGGTTTAGTATTAAATAATAGAAGTAAATTAAGATAATATATATTAAGTTTATTTTTTAACTTTAAATAGATATTAATAAATAATTAATAGTTAAATAGAAAGTATTCTAATATCTTCTTTTTACTATATTTATATTTATTATTATTAACTAAATTTAGTTAATATAAATAAACTTTAATATAATTATAACTAAGTTTTAGCTAATAAAATATACTAATAATAGTTTATTTAATATTAAAAGAGATTGAGATTTTATTTTAAAAAGCTAATTTATAAGTTAAAGTATAATTAACTTTTTATTTTTTAACTAGTTTTGATTTAATTACTTTTTTTAAAACTAGTTCTTAGTTTTAAGTTTTAATAACTTTAATTTAAATATTTAAATAAATAAAGTTAATTTTATAAATATTTAATTTTAAATTAATAACTTCTTTTATTAATTTATTAACTAATTTATTTCTTTTAACTTTATAATATTTTAAAACTTAAGTTAATTTAATATTAATATTTTTATTAACTATTTGATTATTAATATTAAATACTTTTATTAATTATTCTTAATTTAGATTATTATTTAATAATTTTAATTATAATAATTTAACTTAGTTATTATTATAAACTATATATTTTTAATTTAATTAAACTAGTTAACTAATTAATTCGATTATTTAAATAATCTCTTTTAACTCTCTATTATATACTAGTTAATTTAAATTAATATTCTATTTATATATTTAGATTAATTCTTAATTTAAGTTTAAAAAAACTAATTTAACTTCTATTTTAATTTTACTTTATAACTATAATCTATTAATATAAAAGATATATTAATTAAATATTAGTATTAATATTAACTTTTTATAATCTTTAGTTTTATTCTCTTTTGAAAAGTAGTTAATTTAAATTGAAAATAAACTAGTTATTTAAAATAAGAATTTAAAAGATTATAACTTTTTTAGATTATTTAGATTAGTTAATAAATATATTAATTATTTAATCTAATTGATTTATATTAGTTTATTAATTGTTTTTAATACTAACTTCAATCTCTACTTTCGATTAACTTTTAAAAGATAAATAAAGTTAAAATTAAATTCTAACTTTTAATAACTTTTTTAATAATCCTTTTAATAACTTTATAACTTTTAATAACTTTTAGAATATTCTTTTTAAAATAACTTATAAATTAGATAGTTTTTTAAAAGTTTAAATAACTAAAAAGTATATTAGTAATTAATATTAATAAGATAAATATTAAAAGATATTAATATAGTTTTAATATCTATAACTAATTTTAAACTAATCTTAAAAATCTTTAAGATTTTATAAAAAACTAAGTTTTAAAATAATCGAAGTTAAGCTTTAAAATTAGTCTACTTTTTATATTAAATTAAGGACTTATAGTTTAAGATATTAATAATATAAATAATATATAACTAATATATAATAAAGAGAGATAAATCGATTTAAATATTAATTAATTAGCTAGCTTGAAATAATACTATTTTAATTTAATTAACTTGAATTCTAATATAACTTTTAAATTTAAAAGTATTATTAAACTAAATTCTTAACTACTTTATTAATTTAAAAAAGTATATAACTTATTAATTTAGTAGTTTAATTAAATAACTTATTAAGTTATTAAAAAAGAAATAGATTAACTTAATTTTATTAAAATTAAAATTAATACTATTTATTATTTCAAAAGAATATAATTTATTAACTTCTCTTTTTAAAGTTTAGTAATTCTTTTTAAAACTAGTTAAATTAATAGTTAGTATAATATCGTTTATATAAAATTAGATTGAAATTTAAAATTATATAAAGTATATAAAGTAATAAAAAAAGTAACTTTTAATTTATAAATAATTAAAATATTTAAATATTATAAATAAATTTTAATAAAAGTTTATTAAAAATTAAATTAACTTTTAAATTAACTATTAAATTAAAAATCGATTTATTAATAATCTAGAAATTTTAGATTATAATTAAAGATTAAAACTAATTAAATAATTAATTTATAATTTATATTAACTTTAATTAACTCTTAGTATTATACTAGAATTATAAATCTTAAACTTTAATATATATTTTAAAAGTTCTTATTATTAATATTATATTAATATTTAATAACTTAGATTTAGATTTATTAATAATATAATTTAATTTAGAAATTAATATATTCGAAATAATTAATATTTATAATAAAACTAACTAAGTTAAAAATAATTTAAGAAAAATAATTAAAAGAAACTTTTTTTAAAAAATATTATAACTAACTTATTTATTTTAGATAATTTTAATATATATTATTTATAATAGAATTTAAAGTTACTTAATATTTAAAAAAAAGTTTAATTAGTTAATTAGATTAAAGATAATAATTTAAAGTTATTTAATAATTTAAAAGTTAAAACCTTTTTTTATAAAATTAACTTTTTAGTTTTAAATTTTATTTTTATTATTTTAAAAGTAATAAAATATATTAATAATTAGTAAATACTAAATAATTTAAATTTAGATTATTTACTAATTTTTTTTATAATTAAAAATCTAAATTTAAATTTAAACTATTGAAATCTATTTTAAGTTTTTAATATTAAAAAAACTAATTAAGATTTATTTAAGAATAGTTTAATTAATTTAATTAATAAAAATTTAATTTTTAATTAAGAATTTTTAAAGCTAATTAAAATTAAATTAACTTTTAAAATATTAATTATTAAATTTTTAAAAGTTATTAACTTTAAACTAATATAATTAATTAAATTAATATTAAATATTATAATTTCGAAAATCAAGTTAAAATTATAAACTAAACTCTAATAAACTTTAAAATTTAAAATTCTTTAAAAAATAATATTAAAAATTTAAAGAAATTAAAAAGTTTATTCTTAAGTTTAAAACTAATATTTTTTAGTTATTAAATATATTAAATATAATTACTAGAATACTTTCTTAAAAACTAAAGATTTAAAGTTAATTTTTAAAGTATTTAATTATATTAAAAGTTACTAAAACTAAATATTATCTTTAATTTCTAATTAATCAACTTTCGAAAAAAAAAAAATTTTTAAAATCTATTTTATTCCTTTAACTTCTAATATTAATTAATCTTTTCTAAAATATTTATAAAGTTAACCTCTAATTAGAACTAATAGTTAATAAACTTAAAAGAGTTTATTTAATTAAAGTTAAAAAGAAAATTTTTAGATTTAATAGAATTAATTAGAAAATTATTATTAAAGTTTATATAATTATTCTTAATTTATTTTATAAGATTTATAATCTATTCTTTAATTTTAATTACTATTCTATTTATTAATAGTAAATAACTAATATAATATTTAAAAAACTAAAAAAGTTTAATTATTTAATTTTAAAAGTTTATAAAGTTATTTTATTATTAAACTATTTAAAGAAGATTAATAAAAGGATATTAGTTAAAAGATTAAATTATTTAATTAAAATTACTAATTTATTATATAACTTTTAAATTAGAAATCAATTTAAAAAATCTATTATTAATATTAAGTTATTATTAGTAATTAAAATTGAATAAGATTATATAATTAATTTAAAAATATTAGTCTTATTTCTTAATATTAAAGAGACTTTTAATTATATATTTAAAAACTAGTTATTAGTAATTTTAAAAGAGTTTAAATTACTATTTAATTTAATTAATTAGATTAGTTACTTTTTAAAAACCTAATAACTTTAATTAGCTTTTAATAATTAAATTAAGCTTTTCTAACTTATTAATACTAATATTCTTTAAAATAGTTTAATTAATTTAATTTTATTTTTAATTTATATTTAAAACCTTTTTTTAATAATTAACTATTTAGTTTAATTTTATATAAACAATATTATATTAGTAGTTAATTTAATTAATTTTAAAAAGAATTATTAAATTTTAGAAAAAGAAGTTAATAAATTATATTCTTTTAAAATAGTAAATAATATTAATTTTAATTTTAAGAAAACTAAATTAATCTACTTTTTTTCTAATAACTTAATAAACTATTTAATTAAATTATTAAACTAATAAATTATATATTCTTTTAAATTAATAAGATAGTTAGGAATTTAGTTTAATAATATCTTTAAATTTAAAAATTATATTAGAATTCGAGTTAATTAAATTAAAATAATATTACTTTAAATTAATTAATTAATTAATATTTAAATTAGTTTATCTCTTATTATAATATATTAGTTATATACTATATATATTACTAGTATTTTAGATTATAGATTTTTAATTTAATATAAAGAGTAAATTAATTTTAAAGTTTAACTTTAATTATTATAAAATTTAACTTTTTATAAAATCTTAAAAGTTTTTAAAACTAGTTTAAGACTAATTATAAATATAGAAATTATATTAATATTTTTTAATATTTGTTTTATTAATATTAACTACTAATATATTTTCTAGTTATTTAAACTCTTAAAAAACTACTTGATTTATTAATTATTTTAGAAAAGTTATTAAAAGATATAAAGTTATTAAAAAAGTTATTAAGAAAGTTATTAGAAGTTAAAACTTAATTCTAACTTTATTTATTTTCTAAAAACTAATTAGAAGTAGAGATTAAAGTTAATACTAAAGCTAGTTACTAAACTAATATAAATCAATTAAATTAAATAATTAATATATTTATTAATTAATCTAAATAACTTAGAAAAGTTATAGTCTTTTAAATTTCTACTTTAAGTAATTAGTTTATTTTCAATCTAAATTAGTTATTTTTCAAAGAAAAACAAAGCTAAAGATTATAAAAAGCTAATATTAATATTAATATCTAATTAATATACTTTCTATATTAATAGATCTTAATTATAAAATAAAATTAAAATAAAAATTAAATTAACTTTTTTTAATTTAAATTAAAAGTTAATCTAAGTATATAAATAGAATATTAATTTAAATTAGTTAGTATATAATAGAGAGTTAAAAGGAGTTATTTAGATAATTGAATTAGTAAACTAATTAACTTAGTTAAACTAAGAATATATAATTTATAATAATAATTAAGTAAAGTTATAATATTTAAAATTACTAAATAATAACTTTAGTTAAAAATAATTAATAAAAGTATTTAATATTATTAATTAAATATAAGATAACCTTATTATATAACTTTTTTAGCTAAAATAATTTTTTATTGAAAAAATATAATTTCTTATCGAAAATCATTAGATTAAAGTTAAATATAATAAATAACTTTTCTATAAATCGAACTAGCTAAACTACTTAATTATATAATTATCTGTTACTAAGATATTATTATCGTTACTAATTTCATCGATTTTATTTTATATTTTCGAAATTTTTATTAAAAAACCTTAAAAAACTATAAAAATATTAAAAAACTATTAAAATAATAAAAATATTAATAAAAAGAAGTTAATATTAAATATAATATATTTCTATAATCTAAACTAGTTTACTTATATCTTTATACTATTACTATATTACTATTACTATTAATTCCAGTGATTCTAACTACTAAGTTCATTAATTTTATTAAATTAAATTCAAATTACTAATTTAGTTAATATTTAATAATATTAATAATATTAGTAATCTAGAAAGTATTTTCTAGATTTAAAAGAGCTTTTAAAATATTAATATACTTATTATAAAGTATTATATTAATATTTATTAATATAAAAGCTTTTTCAACTCTAAATAATAATAATTAGAATATTATTTTTATAAACTTCTTTTTAATTACTTCTAATATCTCTATAATTATTAAGTTATTACTTTCGATTATTAATATTATTAATAATACTATAGATATTATTATATTATTAACTTTACTTATAACTCTTCGATTTAACTCTAATATCAATTTATTTAACTTTTCTAATATTATAAACTTAAACTCTTTAGTTAGACTTATTATAAATATTATAATTAGCTCTAGTAATATTCTACTTTATTTATTTAAATATATTAACTTATTCTTAATAGAACAGATTAATAAAAACTTGAAAATTATTATTAACTAATTAACTAACTTAGAACTAGCTTAATTATTTATCTTCAAAGTTTTAAACCTTTTAATTAAAACTAGCTTTTTAACTTCTTTTTAAAAATAATAAAGTAAAATACTAGACTTTATTAAAGTATTTAGAGACTATATTATATTAAAAAAAATTAAAAAAGTTACTAACTAATTAGTTTCTTAATTTAATAATCTCGAATATATAACTTGAAAAGTAGAAAACTAGATTAAAGCCTTGAAATTATAAAAATAGTTTTTAGTAACTTTCTTAATAACCCTTTTAATAACTTTAGTATTTTTAATAACCTTGATATTAAAAATCATTAAAATTATTTAAAATCTAGTCTAAATATTTTTCGCTAATATTATTATATTAGATAATCTAAAGTTAGATAACTAGATTATAATTATAATTAAACTTAAAATAATTAAATTTAAAATTAAGCTTTTAAATTAATTTATCTTAATATATAATATTATATTATATTATAATACCTTTTTAATTCTAGTTATTTATAATACTATTAATAAAGCTTTTAAAGCTAAAAGAGTTAAAAGACTAATTATTTCGATTATTACTAATATATTTAATAAAAAGAATTTAATACTAATTATAATATCTCTTTATATAACTAACTTTTTAATTAAAAAGATTAATATTTAGAAAAACCTTCTTAATTTTAAAAGTATCTAAAAAAATAAACCTTAATTCAAAGTAGTATTATATAAAATTCTTATAATTAACTTTAATATTCTAGAAAATATAAAATTAGTATTAGAAAAAATAAAGACTTTTAATAACTTTTTAAACTTTAAACTAACTAGAACTTCTTATTAATTTTCTTTCGAAGTTAATTAAATTATTAAAAGAGTTAGATTAATAGTAATCTCTTTTAAAACTATTAAGGAAGTTAAAAGATATATAAGGAATTAAGTTTATATTATTAGAATCTTAATTAAAACTAAGAAACTTTTAAATATTATAAAGTTAATTTAATATTTAAAATATTAAAGATTTAAATATATAACTTAATTCTATTATTACTAGATTAAATATATTTTATATTTAAAACTTTATTTAACTTTTTAATATATTTATAATATTTATAATATCTATAAGAAACTTTATTTATATTTAGCTTTAAAGTATATTAACTACTTCTAATCTTATACTAGTAATTCGAAATTATATAAAGTATATAAAGTTATTAAAAAAGTTACTTTTAATTTATAAATAGTTAGAATATCTAAATATTATAAATAAATCTTAATAAAAGTTTATTAGAAATTAAATTAACTTTTAAATTAGTTATTAAATTAAAAATTAACTTATTAATAATCTAAGAACTTTAAATTATAATTAAGAACTAAAACTAATTAAATAATTAATCTATAATTTATATTAGTTTTAATCAACTTCTAATATTATATTAGAACTTTAAATCTTAAACTTTAGTATATATTTTAAAAGTTCTAACTATTAGTATTATATTAATATTTAATAACTTGAATTCAAATTTATTAATAATATAACTAAGCTTTAGAATTAATATATTCGAAATAATCAATATTTATAATAAGACTAACTAAGTTAAAAATAAATTAAAGAAAATAATTAAAAGAAACTTTTTCTTAAAAGATATTATAACTAATTTACTTATTTTAAATGATTTTAATATATACTATCTTTAGTAGAATTTAAAGTTACTTGATATTTAAAAAGAAGTCTAATTAGTTAGTTAAATTAAAAATAATAACTTAAAGTTACTTAATAATTTAAAGATTAAAACTTTTTTTATAAAATTAGCTTTTTAGTTTTAAATCTTATTCTTACTATTTTAAAAGTAATAAAGTATATTAATAATTAGTAAATATTAAATAATTTAGATTTAAATTATTTACTAATCTTTTTTATAATTAAAAATCTAAGTTCAAATCAAAGCTATTTAAATCCTTTTTAGTTTTTTAATACTAAGAAAACTAATTAAAATCTATTTAAAACTACTTTAATTAATCTAGCTAATAAGAGTTTAGTTTTTAATTAATAATTTCTAAAACTAATTAAAATCAAATTAACTTTTAAAGTATTATTAACTGAGTTTTTAAAAACTATTAACTTAAAACTAATATAACTAATTAAATTAGTATTAAATATAATAATTTCGAAAATTAAACTAAAATTATAAATTAAACTCTAATAAACTTTTAAATTTAAAACCTTTTGAAAATCGATATTGAAAATTCAAAAAGAAGATAATTAAAATTAAAATTACTTTTTAACTTAAAACTAATACTTTTCAATTATTAAATATATTAAACAAAGTTATTAAAATACTTTCTTAAAGACTAAGAATCTAAAAGCTATTTTTAAAGTATTTAATTATATTAAAAGTTATTAAAATTAAATATTACTTTTGATTTTCAACTAATCAACTTTCAAAGAAAAAGTAAATATTTTAAAATCTACTTTATTCTTTTAATTATTAATATTAATTAACTTTTTCTAGAATATTTATAAAGTTAACTCTTAATTAAAACTAATAATTAATAAGTTTAAAAAAGTTTATTTAATTAAAGTTAAAAAGAAAACCTTTAAATCTAATAGAATTAACTAAGAAATTATTAATAAAGTTTATTTAATTATTTCTAATTTATTTTATAAAATTTATAACCTACTCTTTAATTTTAATTACTACTTTACTTATTAGTAATAAGTAATTAGTATAATATTTAAAAAGTTAAAAAAGTTTAATTATTTAATTTTAAAAGTTTATAAGATTATCTTACTATTTAACTATTTTAGAAAGATTAATAAAAGGATATTAGCTAAGAGATTAAATTATTTAATTAAAACTATTAACTTTCTATATAACTTTTAAATTAGAAATCAATTTAAAAAGTTTATAATTAATATTAGATTATTATTAATAATTAAAATTGAATAAGATTATATAATTAACTTTAAAATATTAGTTTTATTTCTTAATATTAAAAGGGCTTTTGATTATATATCTAAAAACTAATTATTAGTAATTTTAAAAAAGTTTAAATTATTATTTAGTTTAATTAATTAAGTTAATTATTTCTTAGAAACTTAATAGCTTTAATTAGTTTTTAATAATTAAATTAAACTCTTTTAGCTTATTAATACTAATATTCTTTAGAATAACTTAATTAATCTGATTTTATTCTTAATTTATATTTAAGATTTTTTTTTAACTATTAGTTATTTAATCTAGTTTTATATAAATAATATTATATTAATAACTAGTTTAATTAGTTTTAAAAAGAATTATTAAACTTTAGAAAAAGAGATTAATAAACTATATTCCTTTAAAATAATAAATAATATCGATTTTAATTTTAAGAAAATTAAGTTAATCTATTTCTTCTTTAGTAACTTAAAAGCTTATTTAATTAAATTACTAAATTAACAAGTTATATACTTTTCTAAGTTAATAAAATAATTAGAAATCTAGTTTAATAATATCTTTAAATTTAAAAGTTATATTAGAATTTAAGTTAATTAAACTAAAATAATATTACTTCGAGTTAATTAACTAATTAATATTTAAACTAGTTTATCTCTTTTTATTATATATTAACTATATATTATTTATATTATTAGTATTTTAAATTATAAGTCCTTAATTTAATATAAAGAATAAACTAATTTTAAAGTTTAACTTTAACTATTTTAAAACCTAGCTTTTTATAAAATCCTAAAGATTTTTAAAATTAGTTTAAATATAATTATAGATATTAAAGTTATATTAATATTCTTTAATATTTATCTTACTAGTACTAATTGTTAATATACTTTCAAGTTACTTAAACTCTTAAAAAATCACTCGATTTATTAATTACTTTAAAAAGGTTATTAAAAGTTATAAAGTTATTAGAAGAATTATTAAGAGAATTACTAGAAGTTAGAACTTAGTTCTAGCTCTATTTATCTTTTAAGAGCTAGCTAGAAGCGAAGATCGAAATTAATACTAAAGCTAGTTACTAAGTTAATATAAATCAACTAGATTAAATAATTAATATACTTATTAATTAACTTAGATAGTTTAGAAAAGTTATAATTTTTAAATTCCTACTTTAAATAATAAATTTATTTTTAATTTAAATTAATTGTTTTTCGAAAAAGAATAAAACTAATAATTATAAGAAGTTAATATTAATATTAATATCTAATTAATATACTCTTTATATTAATAAATTATAGTTATAAAATAGAATTAAAATAAAGGTTAGATTAATTCTTTTAGATTTAAATTAAAAGCTAATCTAGATATATAAATAGAATATTAACTTAAACTAACTAGTATATAATAAAGAGTTAGAAGAGATTATTTAGATAATTAAATTAATTAACTAACTAGTTTAATTTAATTAAGAATATATAATTTATAATAATAACTAAATTAGATTACTATAGTTAAAAATACTAAATAATAATCTAAATTAAGAATAATTAATAAAAGTATTTAATACTAGTTGCTAAATAGTTAATAAAGATATTAATATCAAATTAATTTAAATCTTAGAGTATTATAAAGTTGAAAAGAATAAATTAATTAATAAATTAATAAAAGAGATTACTAGTTTAGATCTAGATATTTATATAACTAACTTTATTTATTTAAGTATTTATATTAAGGCTATTAAAACCTAGAAATAGGAATTAATTTTAAAAAAAGTAACTAAAGTAATTAAATTGAGATTAGTTAAAGAATTTAGAACTAATTATACTTTAACTTATAAATTAACTTTCTAAAATAAAATCTCGATCTCTTTTAATATTAAGAGGGTTATTACTAATATATTTTACTAGCTAAAACTAGGTTATAATTATATAAAAACTTATTTATATTAATTAGACTTAGTTAATAATAATAAATATAAATATAATAAAAAAGAGATATTAAAATACTTTCTATTTAATTATCGACTATATATTAAAGTATATCTAAAACTAAAAGATAAGTTTAATATATATTATTTTAGTTTACCTTTATTACTTAATATAAAACCTAGAATTAAAGTTAATTTAGAATTTATTTAAAAAACTAGTATTTGTATATAAAAGTATTATTTAATCTAGTTAACTAATATTTAATAAATTAGACTTATTTATAAATTATTATTATTAAATCTTAGATTAGCTTAATACTAGATATTAATACTAATATTACTAATATTTAGTATTTAGGTTAATTTAAGTTTAATTCTTTTTACTAATATTTAAAGTGTTTTAAGATTATTTTAATTATTATTTTTTTAAAATTAGGGTTAGATCTTTAATATCTCTTTATTATATATAGTATTGTATATATTTAGACTTATATATATTTAGCTACTAATAGTATATTTACTAGCTGATCTATTATAGTCTTAAACTTATATAAGTTGTTAAAATAAAAAAAAAATTAATTAAATAGTTAATAAAGATATTAATATTAAATTAATTTAAATTTTAAAGTATTATAAAATCGAAGAAAATAAATTAGTTAATAAATTAATAAAAGAAACTATTAATTTAAAATCAGATATTTATAAAACTAGTTTTATTTATTTAGATATTTATATCAAGAGTATTAAGATTTAAAAATAAGAATTAGTTTTAGAAAAAATAATTAAATTAAGATTAATTAAAGAATCTAAAGTTAATTATACTTTAACTTATAAATTAGTTCTTTAAAATAAAATCTCGATTTCTTTTAATATTAAGTGAGCTACTATTAGTATATTTTATTAATTAAAACTAAATTATAATTATATTAAAATTTATATATATTAGTTAAATTAAATTAATAATAATAAATATAAATATAATAAAAAGAAGATATTAGAATATCTTTTATTTAATTACTAACTATTTATTAATACTTATTTAAAACTAAAAAATAAGTTTAATATATATTATATAAGTTTATCTTTATTATTTAATATTAAATCTAGAATTGAAATTAATTTAGAATTTATCTAAAAAACTAGTATTTATATATAAAGATATTATTTAATCTAGTTAATTAATTTTAACTAATTTGAAAAACTTTATAAATTATTACTATTAAATTTAATACTAGTTTAATACTAAATATTAATATTAATATTACTAATATTTAATATTTAGACTAATTTAAGTTTAATTCTTTTTATTAATATTCAAAGTATTTTAAAGTCTAGAACTAAATACTTATAAAACTAACTTTGTTTATTTAGATACTTAGATTAAAGCTATTAAAGCCTAAAACTAGGAATTAGCTTTAGAAAAAATAACTAAATCAAGATTAGTTAAAGAATAAAAAGCTAATTATACTTTAACTTATAAATTAGTTTCTTGAAATAAAATCTTAATCCCTTTTAATATTAAACAAGTTACTACTAGTATATTTTATTAATTAAAACTAGGTTATAATTATATTAAAGTTTATTTATATTGATTAGACTTAGCTAATAATAATAAATATAAGTATAGTAAAAAGAAGATATTAGAATATCTTTTATTTAGTTGTTAATTATATACTAAAGTATATTTGAAGCTAAAAGATAAGTTTAATATATATCTTCTTAACTTATCTTTATTACTTAATATAAAACCTAGAATTAAAGTTAGCTTGGAATTTATCTAAGAAACTAGTATTTATATATAAAGATATTATCTAACTTAGTTAATTAATATTTAATAAATTGAACTTATTTATAAATTATTATTATTAAATCTTAGACTAGTCTAATACTGGATATTAATATTAATATTACTAATATTCAGTATTTAGATTAGTTTAAATTTAATTCTTTTTATTAATATTCAAAGTGTTTTAAGATTATTTTAATTATTATTTCTTTAAAATTAGAGTTAGACTCTTAATATCTTTTTACTATATATAATATTATATATATTTAGACCTATATATACTTAGCTGCTAATAGTATAATTACTAACTAACTTACTATAGTTTTAGATTTATATAGATTATTAAAATAAAAAAAAAAAAAAAAAAAATATAAAGATATTACTTAACCTAGTTAGTTGATATTTAATAAATTGGAAATCCTTATAAATTGTCACTATTAAGTTTAATACTAACTTAATACTAGATATTAATATTAATTTCACTAATATTTAGTATTTAAGCTAGTTTAAATCTAATCCTTTTTACTAATATTCAAAGTATTTTAAGATTATTTTAATTATTATTTCCTTAAAATTAAAGTTAAACTTTTAATATCTCTTTACTATATATAATATTATATATATTTAGACTTATATATATCTAGCTACTAATAGTATAACTATTAGTCGACCTATTATAGTTTTAGACTTATATAAGTTGTTTTTTTTTTTTTTTTTTTTTTATTTATTTTAATAACTTATATAAGTCTAAGACTATAATAAGTCGATTAGTAAATATATTACTAATAGCTAAATATATATAAGTTTAAATATATATAATATTATATATAATAAAGAGATATTAAAAGTCTAACTTTGATTTTAAAAAAATAATAGTTAAAATAATTTTAAAACACTTTAAATATTAATGAAAAGAATTAAATTTAAACTAATCTAAATATTGAATATTAATGATATTAATACTAATATCTAGTATTAGGTTAGTATTAGGTTTAATAATAATAATTTATAAGGTTTTTCAATTTAATCAAAGTTAATTAACTAAGTTAGATAATATTTTTATATATAAATATTAGTTTCTTAGATAAATTCTAAATTAACTTTAATTCTAAGTTTAATATTAAGTAATAGAAGTAAACTAAAATAATATATATTAAGTTTATCTTTTAGTTTTATATAAGTATTAATAAGTAGTTAATAATTAAGTAGAAAGTATTTTAATATCTCTTTTTTACTATATTTATATTTATTATTATTAGCTAAGTCTAATTAATATAAATAAGTTTTAATATAGTTATAACTTAGTTTTAGTTAGTAAAATATATTAGTAATAATTTATTTAATATTAAAAGAGATTAAGATTTTATTTCGGAAAGTTAATTTATAAGTTAAAATATAATTAGCTTTTAATTCTTTAGTTAATCTTGATTTAGTTATTATATTTACTTTTTTTAAAGCTAGTTCCTAGTTCTAAATCTTAATAGTTTTAATCTAAATATTTAAATAAATAAAGCTAGTTTTATAAATATTTAGTTTTAGATTAATAACTTCTTTTATTAATTTATTAACTAATTTATTCTCTTTAACTTTATAGTACTTTGAGATCTAAGTTAATTTAATATTAATATCTTTATTAACTATTTAGCTATTAGCTTTAAATATCTTTATTAGTTATTCTTAATCAAAGTTATTATTTAGTAATTTTAAATATTATAACTTTATTTAATTATTACTATAAACTATATATTCTTAGTTTAATCAAGTTAATTAACTAGTTAATTTAACTACTTAAATAACCTCTTCTAACTCTTTATTATATACTAACTAGTTTAAACTAATATTTTACTTATATATCTAAATTAACTTTTAATTTAAATTTAAAAGAATTAATCTAACTTTTATTCTAATTCCTTCTTATAATTATAATCTATTAATATAAAAGGTATATTAGTTAGATATTAGTATTAATATTAACTTTTTATAATCTTTAGCTTTATTTTTCTTTGAAAAACTACTAATTTGAACCGAAAATAAACTAGTTACTTAAAATAAGAATTTAAAAGATTATAGCTTTTTTAGTTTATCTAAGTTAACTAGTAAATATATTGATTATTTAATCTAATTGATTTATATTAGTTTAGTAACTAGCTTTAGTACTAGCTTTGATCTCTACTTCTAACTAGCTTTTAGAAGGTTATATAGGTTATTAAAATAAAAAAAAAAAAAAAAAAAAAAGTGTTGTAAAATTAATTTTATTATTTTTATTTTTTTATTTTAATAATCTATATAAATCTAAGATTATAATAAGTTAACTAGTAGTTATACTATTAATAACTAAATATATATAGATTTAAAAATATATAATATTATATATAATAAAGAGATATTAAAGATCTAACTTTGATTTTAAAAAAATAATAATTAAAATAATCTTAAAATATTTTAAATATTAATAAAAATAATTAAGTTTAAACTAGTTTAAATATTAAATATTAATAATATTAGTATTAATATCTAATATTAGATTGATATTAAATTTAATAATAATAATTTATAAGGTTTTTCAATTTAATTAAAGTTAATTAATTAGATTAGATAATATCTTTATATATAAATACTAGTTTCTTAAATAAATTCTAGACTAGCTTTAATTCCAAGTTTTATATTAAATAATAAAAATAAACTAAGATAATATATATTAAACTTATCTTTTAATTTAAAATATATATTAATATATAGTTAATAACTAAATAGAAAGTATTTTAGTTTCTCCTTTTTATTATATTTATATTTATTATTATTAGCTAGATCTAATTAATATAAATAAATTTTAATATAATTATAACTTAATTTTAATTGATAAAATATATTAATAATAACTTACTTAGTATTAAGAGAGATTAAGATTTTATTTTAAGAAGTTAATTTATAAATTAAAATATAATTAGCTTTTAAATCCTTAATTAATCTTAATTTAATTACTTTTTCTAAAGTTAATTTTTATTTTTAAATCTTAATACTTTTAATATAAATATTTAAATAAACAAAGTTAATTTTATAAATATCTAGTTTTAGATTAATAGCTTTTTTCATTAATTTATCAACTAATTTATTCTCTTCGATTTTATAGTATTTTAAAATTTAAACTAATTTGATATTAATACCTTTATTAATTATTTAGTTATTAGTATTTTTTTTAATAACTTATATAAGTTTAAGATTATAATAAGTTGATTAATAAATATACTATTAACAACTAAATATATATAAGTTTAAATATATATAATATTATATATAATAAAGAAATATTAAAAGTCTAGTTTTTATTTAAAGAAATAATAATTAAAATAATTCTAAAATATTTAAAAACACTTTAAATATTAATAAAAAGAATTAAACTTAAACTAATTTAAATATCGAATATTAGTAATATTAATACTAATATTTAATATTAAATTAATATTAAGTTTAATAATAATAATTTATAAGATTTTCTAATTTACTTAAAGTTATCTAACTAAATTAAATAATATCTTTATATATAAATATTAGTTTCTTAGATAAATTTTAAATTAACTTTAATTCTAAGTTTAATATTAAATAATAAAAGTAAACTAAAATAATATATATTAAACTTATCTTTTAACTTTAAATAAATATTAATAAATAATTAATAACTAAATAAAAGATATTCTAATATCTTTTTTTTATTATATTTATATTTATTATTATTAACTAAATCTAGTTAATATAAATAAACTTTAATATAATTATAACTAAATTTTAATTAGTAAAATATATTAATAATAGTTTACTTAATATTAAAAAGAATTAAGATTTTACTTTAAAGAATTAATTTATAAGTTAAAATATAATTAACTTTTTATTTTTTAATTAGTTTTAATTTAATTGTTTTTTTCAAAGTTAGTTTTTAATTTTAGACTTTAATAGTTTTAATCTAAATATTTAAATAAATAAAGTTAATTTTATAAATATTTGATTTTAAATTAATAACTTCTTTTATTAATTTATTAATTAATTTATTTTTTTCAACTTTATAATATTCTAAAACTTAAATTAATTTAATATTAATACTTTTATTAATTATTTAGTTATTAATATTAAATACTTTTATTAATTATTTTTAATTTAAATTATTATTTAGTAATTTTAATTATAATAATTTAACTTAGTTATTATTATAAATTATATATTTTTAACTTAGTTAAATTAACTAGTTAATTAATTTGATTATCTAAATAATCTCTTTTAACTCTTTATTATATATTAATTAATTTAAATTAATATTCTATTTATATATTTAGATTAATTCTTGATTTAAATTTAAAAGAGTTAATTTAACTTTTATTTTAATTTTATTTTATAATTATAATTTATTAATATAAAAAGTATATTAATTAGATATTAATATTGATACTAATCTCTTATAATCTTTAACTTTATTCTTTTTTAAAAAATAATTAATTTAGATTGAAAATAAACTAGTTATTTAAAATAAGAATTTAAAAAACTATAGTTTTTTTAGATTATCTAAATTAATTAATAAGTATATTAATTATTTAATCTAATTAATTTATATTAACTTATTAATTATTTTTAGTATTAACTTTAATCTTTATTTTTGACTAGCTCTTAAAAGGTAAATAAAGTTAAAACTAAGTTCTAATTTCTAATAATTCTCTTAATAACTCTTTTAATAACTTTATAACTTTTAATAACTTTTAAAATATTTTTTTTAAAGTAACTTATAAATTAGATAGTTTTTTAAAAGTTTAAATAATTAGAAAGTATATTAGTAATTAATACTAATAAGATAAATATTAAAAGATATTAATATAGTTTTAGTATTTATAATTAGTTTTAAACTAGTTTTAAAAACCTTTAAGATTTTATAAAAAGTTAAATTCTAAAATAATTAAAATTAAGTTTTAAAATTAATCTACTTTTTATATTAAATTAGAGATTTATAATTTAAAATACTAATAATATAAATAATATATAACTAGTATATAATAAAGAGAGATAAATTAATTTAAATATTAGTTAATTAGTTAATTTGAAATAATATTATTTTAATTTAATTAACTTGAATTCTAATATAACTTTTGAATTTAAAAGTATTATTAAACTAAATTCTTAATTACTTTATTAATTTAAAGAAGTATATAATTTATTAATTTAATAGTTTAATTAAATAGTTTATTAAGTTATTAGAAAAGAAATAAATTAACTTAGTTTTATTAAAATTAAAATTAATACTATTTACTATTTTAAAAGAATATAGTTTATTAACTTCTTTTTCTAAAATTTAATAATTCTTTTTAAAACTAATCAAATTAATAATTAATATAATATTATTTATATAAAAATAGATTAAATAATTAATAGTTAAAAAAAGATCTTGAATATAAATTAAGAATAAAATTAAACTAATTAAACTATTTTAAAAGATATTAATATTAATAAACTAGAAAAACTTAATTTAGTTATTAAAAGTTAATTAAAGTTATTAGACTTTTAAAAAGTAATTAATCTAGTTAATTAAACTAAATAATAATTTAAATTCTTTTAAAATTATTAATAACTAGTTTTTAAATATATAATTAAAAGTCTCTTTAATATTAAGAAATATAATTAATATTTTAATATTAATTATATAATCTTATTTGATTTTAATTATTAATAATAACTTAGTATTAATTATAGATTTTTTAAATTAACTTCTAATTTAAAAGTTATATAATAAATTAATAATCTTAACTAAATAGTTTAATTTTTTAATTAGTATTCTCTTATTAACTTTTTCTAAATAATTTAATAATAAAATAATCTTATAAGCTTTTAAAATTAAATAATTAAGTTTTTTTAACTTTTTAAATATTATATTAATTACTTACTATTAATAAATAAAGTAATAGTTAAAATTAAGAAATAAATTATAAACTTTATAAAATAAATTAGAAATAATTAAATAAACTTTATTAATAATTTCCTAGTTAATTCTATTAAACTTAGAAGTTTTTCTTTTAATTTTAATTAAATAAACTCTTTTAAGTTTATTAATTATTAATTCTAATTAAAAGTTAACTTTATAAATATTCTAAAAAAAGTTAATCGATATTAGAGATTAGAAGAATAAAATAAATTTTAAAATATTTACTTTTTCTTTAAAAGTTAATTAATTAGAAATTAAAGATAATATTTAGCTTTAATAACTTTTAATATAATTAAATACTTTAAAAATTAACTTCAAGTTTTTAGTTTTTAAAAAGATATTCTAATAACTTTATTTAATATATTTAATAGTTAAGAAATATTAATTTCTAATTATAAAATAACTTTCTTAATTTCTTTAAACTTTTAATATTACTTTTTAAAGGATTTTAAATTTAAAAGTTTATTAGAATTTAACTTATAATTTTAATTTAATTTTCAGAATTATTATATTTGATATTAACTTAATTAATCTTATTAATTTAAAATTAATAGCTTTTAAAAACTTAATTATTAATATTTTAAAAGTTAATTTAATTCTAGTTAATTTAAAAAACTATTAATTAAAAACTAAGTTCTTATTAATTAAATCAATTAAATTAACTTTAAATAAATTCTAATTAATTTTCTTAATATTAAAAAATTAAAAGGGATTTAAATAGTTTTAATTTAAATTTAGATTTTTAATTATAAAAAAGATTAATAAATAATTTAAACTTAGATTATTTAATATTTATTAATTATTAATATATTTTATTACTTTTAAAATAATAAAGATAAGATTTAAAATTAAAAAGTTAACTTTATAAAAGAAAGTTTTAATTTTTAAATTATTAAGTAACTTTAGATTATTATTTTTAATTTAATTAATTAATTAAATCTTTTTTTAAATATTAAATAACTTAAAGTTCTATTAAAAGTAATAAGTATTAAAATTATTTAAAATAAATAAATTAGTTATAATAACTTTTAAAAATAAACTTTTTTTAATTATTTTTTTTAAATTACTTTTAACTTAATTAGTCTTATTATAAATATTAACTATTTCAAGTATATTAATTTCTAAACTTAATTATATTATTAATAAGTTTAAATCCGAATTATTAGATATTAATATAATATTAATAATAAGAACTTTTAAAATATATATTAAAATTCAAGATTTAAAATTTTAATATAATACTAAGAATTAATTAAAATTAATATAAATTATAAATTAACTTTTTAACTAGTTTTAATTCTTAGTTATAATCTAGAGTTTCTAGATTATTAATAAGTTAGTTTTTAACTTAATAATTAACTTAAGAACTAATTTAATTTTTAATAAACTTTTATTAAAATTTATTTATAATACTTAGATATTCTAATTATTTATAAATTAAAAGTAACTTTTTTTATTACTTTATATACTTTATATAATTTTAAATTATTAATATAAAATTAAAAGTAATTAATATATTTTAAAATTAAATATAAATAAAACTTCTTATAAATATTATAAATATTATAAATATATTAAAAGATTAGATATAATTTCAAGTATAAACTATATTTAGTTTAATAATAATAGAATTAAGTTATATATTTGAAATTCTAATATTTTAAATATTAAATTAACTTTATAATATTTAATAATTTCTTAACTTTAGTTAAAATTCTAGTAATATAAATTTAATTCTTTATATACCTTTTAACTTCTTTAATAATTTTAAAAGAGATTATTATTAAATTAACTTTTTTAATAATTTAATTAATTTTAAAAGAGAATTAATAAAAAGTTTTAATTAATTTAAAGTTTAAAAAACTATTAAAAGTTTTAATCTTTTTAATATTAATTTTATATCTTTTAAAATATTAAAGTTAATTATAAGAATTCTATATAATATTATTTTAAACTATAGTTTATTCTTTTAAATACTTTTAAAGTTAAGAAAGTTTTTCTAAATATTAATCTTTTTAATTAAAAAGTTAATTATATAAAAAAAAGTTATAATTAATATTAAGTTCTTTTTATTAGATATATTAGTAATAATTAAAATAACTAGCTTTTTAACTCTTTTAATTTTAAAAGCTTTATTAATAATATTATAAATAACTAAAGTTAAGAAATCATTATAATATAATATAATATTATATATTAAAATAAATTAATTTAAAGTTTTAATCTTAATTTTAATTACTTTAAGTTTAATTTAAATAATAATTTAATTAGTTAACTTTAAGTTATTTAATATAATAATATTAATAAAAGAAGTTTAAATTAGATTTTAAATAATTTTAATAATTTTTAGTATTAAAGTTATTAAAAATACTAAAGTTACTAAAAGAGTTACTAAGAAAGTTATTAAAAGTTGTTTTTATAATTTTAAAACTTTCATTTATATTTTTATCTTCTAAATTATATATTTAAAATTATTAAATTAAGAAGTTAATTAGTTAATAACTTTTTTAACTTTTCCCGATTTAGTATAATCTTTAAATATTTTAATAAAGTCTAGTATTTTATTTTATTATTCTTTAGAAGAAGTTAAAGTATTAACTTTAATTAAAAGATTTAAAGTTTCAAAAATAAATAACTAAATAGATTCTAAATTAGTTAATTAGTTAATAATAATTTTCAGATTTTTATTAATTTATTCTATTAAAAATAAGTTAATATATTTAGATAAATAGAGTAAAATATTATTAAAACTAATTATAATATTTATAATAAATCTAATAAAGAGATTTAAACTTATAATATTAGAAAAGCTAAATAAATCGATATTAAAGTTAAATCAAAAGATTATAAATAATATTAATAATTAAAAAAGATAATTTAATAATAATTAAAGTATTAAAAATAATTAAAAAAAATAGTTAAAATAATATTCTAATTATTATTATTATTAAGAATAAAAAAAGTTTCTATATTAATAAATATCAATATAATATTTTAATAAATATATTAATATTCTAAAAGCTCTTTTTAGTTTAAAAAATATTTTTTAGATTATTAGTATTATTAATATTATTAAATATTAGTTAAATTAGTAATTTAAATTTAATTTAATAAAATTAATAAACTTAATAGTTAGAATTATTAAAATTAATAATAATAATAATATAGAAGTAGTATAGAGATATAAATAAATTAGTTCGAATTATAAAAGTATATTATATTTAATATTAACTTCTTTTTATTAATATTTTTATTATTTTAATAATTTTTTAATATTTTTATAATTTTTAAAGTTTTTAAATAAAAATTTCGAAAATATAAAGTAAAAATCAATAAAATTAATAATAATAATAATATCTTGATAATAGATAATTATATAGTTAAATAACTTAGTTTAATTAATTTATAAAAGAGTTATTTATTATATTCGATTTTAATTCGATGATTTTTAATAAGAAATTATATTTTTTTAATGAAAAATCGTTTTTTAATAAATATTATAATTATTAATATTAAATACTTTTATTAGTTATTCTTAATTAAAGTTATTATTTAATAATTTTAATTTTAATAATCTAGTTTAGTTATTATTATAAATTATATATTCTTAATTAAATTAAATTAACTAACTAATTAATTTAATTATCTAAATAACTTCTTTTAACTTTTTATTATAAATTAATTAATTTAAACTTATATTCTATTTATAAACTTAAATTAACTTTTAGTTTAAATTTAAAAGAGTTAATTTAATTTTTATTCTAGTTCTAGTTTATAATTAAGATTTATTAATATAAAAGATATATTAATTAAATATTAATATTAATATTAACCTTTTATAATTATTAATTTATTCTCTTTTAAAAAGTAATTAATTTAAATTGAAAATAAACTAATTATTTAAAATAAAAATTTAAATAATTATAGTTTTTCTAGATTATTTAAGTTAACTAATAAATATATTAATTATTTAATCTAATTAATTTATATTAATCTAATAACTAGCTTTAATATTAATTTCGATCTTTACTTTTAACTAGTCTTTAGAAAATAAATAAAATTAAAACTAAGTTCTAACTTTTAGAGACTTTCTTAATAACTTTTTTAATAACTTTATAATTTTTAATAATCTTTTAAATACTTTTTTTAAATTAGCTTGTAAATTAGATAGTTTTTTAAGAGTTTAAATAACTAAAAGATATATTAATAATTAATATTAGTAAAATAAATATTAAAAGATATTAGTATAACTTTAATATTTATAATTAATTTTAAACTAGTTTTAAAAACTTTTAGAATTTTATAAAAAGTTAAGTTTTAAAATAATTAAAGTTAAACTTTAAAATTAATTTACTCTTTATATTAAATTAAGAATTTATAATTTAAAATACTAATAATATATATAATATATAATTAATATATTATAAAAGAAGATAAACTAGTTTAAATATTAATTAGTTAATTAGTTTAAAGTAATATTATTTTAATTTAATTAATTTAAATTTTAATATAACTTTTAAATTTAAAAATATTATTAAATTAAATTTCTAACTACTTTATTAATTTAGAAGAATATATAACTTATTAATTTAATAATTTAATTAAATAATCTACTAAGTTGTTAAAAAAAAATAAATTAACTTAGTTTTCTTAAAGTTAAAATTAATACTATTTACTATTTTAAAAAAATATAATTTATTAACTTCTTTTTTTAAAGTTTAATAATTCTTTTTAAAGTTAATCAAATTAGCTATTAATATAATATTATTTATATAAGATTAGACTAAGTAGTTAATAATTAGAAAAAGATTTTAAATATAAATTAAAAATAAAATCGAATTAATTAAACTACTTTAAAGAATATTAATATTAATAAATTAAAAAAGTTTAATTTAATTATTAAAAGCTAATTAAAGTTATTAAACTTTTAGAAAATAGTTAATTTAGTTAATTAAATTAAATAGTAATTTAAACTTTTTTAAAATTATTAGTAATTAGTTTTTTAATATATAATTGAAAGCTCCTTTAATATTAAGAAATAAGACTAATATTTTAAAGTTAATTATATAATCTTATTTAATTTTAATTACTAATAATAACTTGATATTAATTATAAACTTTTTAAATCAACTTCTAATCTAAAAGTAATATAATAAATTAATAGTTTTAATTAAATAACTTAGTTTTTTAATTAGTATTCTTTTATTAACTTTCTTTAAATAATTTAATAATAAGATAACTTTATAAACTTTTAAGATTAAATAATTAAACTTTTTTAACTTTTTAAATATTATTTTAATTATTTATTATTAATAAGTTAAATAATAATTAAAATTAAAAAGTAGATTATAAACTTTATAAAATAAGTTAGAAATAACTAAATAAACTTTATTAATAATTTCCTAATTAATCTTATTAAGTTTAAAAGTTTTTCTTTTAACTTTAATTAAATAAACTTTTTCTAATTTACTAATTATTAATTTTAACTAAAGATCAATTTTATAAATATTCTAGAAAGAGTTAATTGATATTAGTAATTAAAGAAATAAAGTTAATTTTAAAATATTTTTTTTTTTCGAAAGTTAATTAATTAGAAATTAAAAATAATATCTAATTAATATAACTTTTAATATATTTAAATACTTTAAAAATAGTTTTTAGATTTTTAATCTTTAAAAAGATATTCTAATAACTTTATTTAATATACTTAATAACTAAGAAGTATTAATTTTAAATTAAAAAATAAACTTTTTAACTTTAATTTCTTTAAATTTTTAATATTGATTTTCAAAGGATTTTAAATTTAAAAGTTTATTAAAATTTAATTTATAACTTTAATTTAATTTTCAGAATTATAATATTTAATATTAATTTAATTAATTATATTAACTTGAAGCTAATAGTTTTTAAAAACTCGATTATTATTATTTTAAAAGTTAATTTAATTCTAATTAGTTTAAAAAACTATTAATTAAAAATTAAACTTTTATTAGTTAAATTAATTAAACTAACTTTAAATAAATTTTAATTAATCTTCTTAATATTAAAAAGCTAAAAGAGATTTAAATAGTTTTAATTTAAACTTAGATTTTTAATTATAAAAAAGATTAATAAATAATTTAAATTTAGATTATTTAATATTTATTAATTATTAATATATTTTATTATTTTTAAAATAATAAAAGTAAGATTTAAAATTAAAAAGTTAACTTTATAAAAAAAAATTTTAGTTTTAAAGTTATTAAATAATTCTAGATTATTATTCTTAATTTAATTAACTAATTAAACTTCTTTTTAAATATTAAATAACTCTAAGTTTTATTATAAATAATATATATTAAAGTTCTTTAAAATAAACGAATTAATTATAATAATTCTTAGAAATAAATTTCTTTTAATTATTTTTTTTAAATTACTTTTAACTTAATTAATCTTATTATAAATATTAATTATTTAATTAGTTTTAGTCTTTAATTATAATCTAAGATTCTTAAATTATTAATAAGTTAATTTTTAACTTAGTAATTAACTTAAAAGCTAATTTAATTTTTAATAAACTTTTATTAAAATTTATTTATAATATTTAAATATCTTAATTATTTATAAATTAAAAGTAACTCTTTTTATTACTTTATATACTTTATATAATTTTGAGTTACTAATATAAAATTAGAAATAATTAATATATTTTAAAGTTAAATATAAATAAAGTTTCTTATAAATATTATAAATATTATAAATATTATAAATATATTAAAAGATTAAATAGAGTTTTAAATATAAACTATATTTAATCTAGTAATAATAAAACTAGATTATATATTTAAAATCTTAATAATAAATATATTAAATTAATTTTATTATATTTAGTAATTTCTTAGTTTTAATTAAAATTTTAATAATATAAATTTAATTCCTTATATATCTTTTAACTTTTTTAATAATTTTAAAAAAGATTATTATTAAATTAACTCTTTTAATTATTTAGTTAATTTTAAAAAAAAGTTAATAAGAAGTTTTAATTAGTTTAAAGTTTAAAGAGTTATTAAAAATTTTAATTTTTTTTAATATTAATTTTATACTTTCTAGTATATTAAAGTTAACTATAAGGATTTTATATAATATTATTTTAAACTATAATTTATTCTTTTAAATACTTTTAAAATTAAAAAAGTTTTTCTAAATATTAATCTTTTTAATTAAAAAGTTAATTATATAAAAAGGAATTATAATTAATATTAAGTTCTTTTTATTAGATATATTAATAATAATTGAAATAACTAGTTTTTTAATTCTTTTAACTTTAAAAATTTTATTAATAATATTATAAATAGTTAAAGTTAAAAAAATATTATAATATAATATAATATTATATATTAGAATAAAATAATTTAAAGATTTAATTTTAGATTTAGTTACTTTAAATTTAATTATAATAATAATCTAGTTATTTAATTTTAAATTATTTAATATAATAATATTAATAAAGAAAGTTTAAATTAGATTTTAAATAATTTTAATAATTTTTAATATCAAGGTTACTAGAAATATTAGAGTTATTAAAAAGATTATTAAAAGAGTTATTAAAAGTTATTTTTATTATTTCAAAGTTTTAACTTATACTTTTATCTTCTAAATTATATATTTAAAATTATTAAGTTAAGAAACTAATTAGTTAATAATTTTTTTAATCTTTCTTAATCTAGTATAATTTCTAAATACTTTAATAAAATCTAATATTTTATTTTATTATTCTTAAAAAGAAGTTAAAGAGTTAATTTTAATTAAAAAATTAAAGATTTTATAAATAAAAGTTTAAGTAGATTTTAAATTAGTTAATTAATTTATAATGATTTTCAAATTTTTATTAATTTATTTTATTAAGAATAAGTTAATATATTTAAGAAAGTAAAGTAAGATATTATTAAAGTTAATTATAATATTTATAATAGATCTAATAAAAGAGTTTAAATTTATAATATTAGAAAGACTAAATAAATTAATATTAAAATTAAATTAAAAAGTTATAAATAAAGTTAATAATATAATAATATTTATATTATTATTAATAATATTAATAACTAAAGAAGATAACTTAATAATAATTAAGATATTAAAGATAATTAAAAAGAAGTTTATAAAAATAATATTTTAATTATTATTATTTAAAATAAAGAGTATTTTTATATTAATAAGTATTAATATAATATTTTAATAAATATATTAATATTTTAAAAGCTTTTCTAAATTTAAGAAATACTTTATAAATTACTAATATTATTAATATTATTAAATATTAACTAAATTAATAATTTAAGTTTAATTTAATAAAATTAATAAACTTAGTATTTAAAATTATTAAAATTAATAATAATAATAATATAGTTATAGTATAAAGATATAAATAAACTAGTTCGAATTATAAAAATATATTATATTAAATACTAACTTCTTTTTATTAATATTTTTATTATTTTAATAATTTTTTAATATTTTTATAGTTTTTAAAGTTTTTAAATAAAAATTTCGAAAATATAAAATAAAAATTAATGAAATTAATAATAATAATAATATTTTAATAATAGATAATTATATAATTAGATAGTTTAATTTAATCGATTTATAAAAAAGTTATTTATTATATTCAATTTTAATCTAATAATTTTTAATAAGAAATTATATTTTTTCAATAAAAAATTATTTTTAATTTTATTATTATTTCTTTAAAATTAGAGTTAAACCTTTAATATCTCTTTATTATATAAAGTATTAAATATATTTAAACTTATATATATTTAATTATTAATAATATATCTATTAGTTAATTTACTATAGTTTTAAATTTATATAAGTTATTAAAATAAAAAAAAAATTAAATAAAAGATATTTTAATATTTAATCTAAACTAACTAATATATAATAAAGAGTTAAAAGAAATTATCTAGATAATTAAATTAACAAGTTAGTTAATTTGATTAAACTAAGAATATATAATTTATAATAATAATTAAATAAAGTTATAATATTTAAAATTATTAAATAATAATCTTAATTAAAAATAATTAATAAGAATATTTAATACTAATAACTAAATAATTAATAAAGATATTAATATTAAATTAACTTAAGTTCTAAAGTATTATAAAGTTGAAAAGAATAAATTAATTAATAAATTAGTAAAAGAAATTATTAGTTTAAAACTAGATATTTATAAAATTAACTTTATTTAATTAGATATTTATATTAAAGCTATTAAGATCTAAAAATAAAAATTAACTTTAGAAAAAATAATTAAATCAAGATTAATAAAGAAATTAAAAGTTAATTATATTTCAATTTATAAATTAATATTTTAAAATAAAATCTCGATTCCTTTTAATATTAAGTAAATAATTATTAATACTTTTTACTAGTTAAAACTAAGTTATAGTTATATTAAAGTTTATTTATATTAACTAAATTTAACTAGTAATAATAAATATAAGTTATAAATTTAATATTAAAAAAACATTTATTAAAAAACAATTTTTTATTGAAAAAATATAATTTCTTATTAAAAATTATTAAATTAAAGTTGAATATAATAAATAACTTTTTTATAAATT